>JAJEJO010053799.1:129320-149208 GCA_020662805.1 Glaucomys volans
AAGAAGTTAAACTCTGGAGGACAGCTACATTTATCCAAACAAGCTTAACTGAGTTGTGAGGAATGTCTCACTCTCAGAGGATATATAAAAACCTTGAGGGTTAAATCTATAAGTGCAGTTTATGAGAACACAAAGGGAAACCACTTATTCAGTAAAAACCAGATCTCAAAGTTATGAATACCCTAAGCGTGAGTAGCTAAGGAAGGAACCATTATCTTGTACTTTCTCCTTCAGAAAGCGTTTGAACATTTTTTTTTTTTTTGATGAAGAAAAAGGCTTAGGGTAGAATATTAAGGTCTCAAGTAGTAAAAGGTAAAGGTAGAAACAATCTCAGTTTTCTTCAAGAGATTGTTCTCAGCAGTTTCCCGCCAAGAACATTTTTAAGAAGCAAAGGAAGCCAGGCACACGCCTGTAATCCCAAAGGCTCTGAAGGCTGAAGCAGGAGGATCGTTGTCTCTAAGTAAAATACAAAAAAAAAAAAAGAAAGAAAGAAAAAGAAAAAAAGAAAAAGAAAAAAAAAAGAACCGGGCTGGGGATGTGGCTTAGTGGTTAAGCGCCCCGGTGTTTAATTCCCAGTACCAAATTTAAAAAGCTGCAGTAGTAAACGGTGAGTGACTGGGGAGGCTTCCTTAGGCTGCAGGGCTTTGTCCGGCCTCCAGGCGTCGCCAACAGGAATGAACTAGGACTTGAAGTGGGCGGATACTCCGGCCACTCGCGGAAGAAAAACCTGACTTGTAAATCTGCAGAAGCAGACACCACCCGCGCAAGGCCTTTAGTGTCCTTAGCGTAAGAGGTAGGCGAAGCAGGTGGTGCCATTCGTCCCTCCCATTGGTACCTAAACTAATGAGCAGGTATCTGCTACCAGCACCATCCGGAGAAAAGGAACATCGCGACCGGCACGCACTAGCTGATATGCTGGCAAGCGGGGCTCTGGTGTGGCTGGGAGCGTTTTTTCGAGGGAGAGTACGCATGCGTGCGATGAATTACGCGCTCTCGACACCCCCCTACCGCTCTCTGAAGGGGAACCGCTCCAGCAAACCTTGCCTCCAGCAGGGCTGAATCCTTTGCTGTATTCTGCAGTTTTACCCCTCAAGTGATCCAAACTCTTTAAGCCAAATTCTCTTTGGGACAAGATTTCCTGGTCAAATCACGCTACAGCTCCACTTTATTTCTCCAAAATTCTCTCCCCCGCCCCATAGAATCAATCATGAAAAAGTTCCTTTTAGTCCCAATCCAGGAACGTTCTCCAGCGCTTTCCCCAACCCCACCTAAACTCTGCGGTGGATCTCCTGGGCCCTGGCTCATCCCCACACACCATTTCTTCGCTTGCCTCCTTCAGGAAACCTTTTCCTGATTAACCCCGGTGGGACTGCAGCCTTCCCAATTACTTGGGAGAGAGCTCGAGGCCAAGACGAAGGCAGAGATTCTGGGGCAAGAGCGCCCAGAGTCCACCCATCCCCGATACCTCCCCCTCCCTCTGCCCCACAGCGAGTAGGCAGTCAGCAGCTCAGGGACACGGCTGTATTGGGAAGCGGAGGCTCCTACATAGTAGGAGGAGGCACGCCCCTGTCCCAGGAGGCCCGAGAACTCGGTACACAACGCGAGTGGCAGCCACGTCTGTCAGCCCACCCGGGGCTCAGTGGAAGAAGCCCGGAGGGCGAGTTAAGGCAGCTTGGCTGGAAGGGAGAGGGGAATGGAAGTCTGCCAGTTCCCCCCGAAATGCTGGCTCACTGAGGGGACGAGCTTCTCACCTCCCACTCCTCTCTTGAGGACTGGGGGAAACACAATCGACAGTCAATAAATAAGCCCGAGGCTAGAAGGGACCCCGGGAGACTCTCAGAGTCCAGAAAGGCTGGAGGTGCCGAGGAGAAGCGTCCATCCCCACGACCTTCCAGGACATGGACCTCAAGGGCCCCACGTGAGGGGGTAGAACTACTCCCTTTAAAAGTTAAAATGGCTGCCATTGGGGACGGCCAGGTGAGAGGAGGGCCCGAGGAGGGGAGGCTTCGGGGACAACTGTGGCTTGTCAACGTCCACCCTCTTCAGAGCACGGCCTCGGTACCCCTCCGGCCGACCCAGGTAGAGGAGGTGCCTCCCGGGCCCCCCGGAGTACCTGGAGGGACCTCCCGAAGGGACTCGGGTGAGTAGGGCTGGGGGTGCACGGTGGGTGAAGGGCAACCTTCGGCTTCCCCCAACCCCTAGCCGGGGAGTCGGGGCCGAGAGCGCTGGCCGGGTGCTGGGAGCCACGCACTTGCCCTCCGGGGGCACATCCAGCCTCAGCGGCGCACACTCTCGAGGGAGGGGATTGGAGTCCGCAAACAGGGTGGGGGTGGGAACAGGCTCTGGCGGGAGTGCCCGCGAGGTAAAAGCTGCCGAGGCAGGGGCTGATGGCTCCGCGCCCTTCCTGGGCGGCTGAGGGCCGTGCAGGTAGCGCAGCAGTTCCTCCAGAGTGGTGACTTCCACCGCCTGCCCCGGACAGCCCGGAGGAGGCGGCCTCACCAGCACGCGCGGCGCGGGCCCGCCCGCCGCGTTGCTGCCCCGCACTCGGCCTGGGCCCTCCTTGGCGTTGTTCCCATTCTGGTTCCACTCCCAGGGACCTCCTGCGGCACGGAGATGCTTGACTGGCAGTTCTGGGGTGGACTCGGGGGTGGGCAGACAGGCCAACTCTGGCGGGGGTCCGCCCTCGGAGGGAGGCAGGAACGTGGTGTAAAGCTGTGGCGTCTGTGCTGCTTCTCCATCCTTGGATGGTGGCGGGGGCTCTGGGCCGCTACCGTGCAGGCGGGCCAGACTGCGGAGGGAGAGAGGTCGTGGGAGCCCCGGAGTCTCGATGTCTTTGCTGCTCCGACGTCGGTGGGCTCGGCGACAGGCACAGGAGACCAGGAGGCCAGAGACTGAGGCGCCCAGGGCGAAGGCTGCAGCTACACTGGCCAGGAGGAGTGGTATCGGGACAGAGCGGGAAGCTGAGGCTGGGAGGAGGTCCCGGCGCACACCTGCCAACCCAGAGGGAGAAGGGAGGCTCAGCCTAGGGTAGGGAATGCTAGGCCTAGAGGGTTCTTTACCACCTCCCCTGCTGCTCGGCTTCACTCTCCAGGGCCTTGACCTTCCTTCCTCGGGATTCACCCCTCCTCACCCCTCAACACACGCAGTCCAAAGTCCCCTCACACACAGGCCACAGTATGGGCCTGGGGAGCCCCAAGCCCAGTTCTGGTCCCTGTAGCCATGCCAAGAACTGCCAAACTGTCCGTGCAGAAGGTGGGGCATCCGGGAAGGGAAGATCCAAACAGGTGTTAGAGACCAAGCACCAGTCAGGGCCAGGCTTAGAACTGTTCAAGAGTCAGCAGCCCCACACTTCATTCATGTCCCTCCCAATGTAACCCCCTTACCCTGAGTGTGAGCTCCAAGAGTGGAAGACTGAGGCCCAGGGGGGGCATCACTGGGGGGACTGGGGGTCTCAGGGGAAGGGCCAGGACCCAGAAACACTGGTGACAGAGACCAGGTCAGAGCCAGTGAGGCTTCTGCTCTCCATCCAACACCCACCCTCGAGACCCCTCCCACTTTGGAACCCAAGAGTCCAGAACTTCAGCCTCTACTCTCCTCTGGGAATGAGGAAGGGCCAATCATGTAGAACATTCTTTGATTTATTTGTTTATAAACCATTTTTAAGCATCCTACTATATCCAATCACTGAGCTATATGCTGGGTATCAGGAATATCTTGACCTTTTCTGAGACTCAGGGTGTTCAGGGTACTGGTCTGCTGGTGCCATGGGACACAGACTTGGGTGTATGGGCTAAGGAAGGGAAGGTGAAGCTGGACAAGGGGACTCACCATAAGCAGAATCCCCAGGGCCTGACTGACTCCCAGTAGCTCCATCTATGAAAATGGGAGAGAGAGGGTGAAGATGGGGTCAAAGCTTCATGAAGACCTGATGGAGGTGACTGTGCCACAGAAGGCAAAAAAGACAAACACCCACTCCTGGAATGCTGTCTGTGGCTATCAGAACCATGTGCACCTCTGGCTGCGCCGTCGCCACCCCTGCTTTTTACCTTGGCAGTCACCATGCTCTGTGAATTCCTGGTTGCCAACCTGATCCACATCAGTCCTAGGAAGAAAGGGAAGTGGCTCAGGACAATTCTATACCTTGTCCCCATCTATCACCCTAGCCCTCTCTTAGTGACAGGAAATGTAATCCTTAGAAGATTCAGGGGCTCCTCACTTACCCACCAGTTCCCCTGATATCCACACAGCCTCTGGAACTATGCCATCCACAATATGGGTCCTGAGAAGCCAAACAGCTCCTAGGGGAAACTGAGTCATGTGAGGCTGGGACTCCACTCCATTCCATTCTGCTGCCTCTTCTCTCACCTTCGTTTACAGGGCACTCCCAGCCCTGTATTCCCATCCCATCTGCCCCAATCTCTACTCCAGGCCTGATTGCTGCCCACCTTCAGAATGCCTAAAGCACTCTTTCACCCCAAATATCCCCTTTATCTCCCTGCTACCTATAAATCTTTCTGTGCTACTGCTGACCCAGGAAACTTGCCCAGGCAGTGCCAAGCCTTAGTCCCCTCTCACCTCTGACAGGCCCCATGCCGGGCACAGTGGCTGAGAGGAAGGTAGACAATACAGCCAGAAAAAGCCACAAAGAGTCTGTGACCCTCAATGTCAAGCTCCAGCCCTATGATCCGTCTTGCTGTTTGGGTTGATCGCTTCCCACTGCACCTAGGGTGAGGCCAGAATGAATCAGAATGGGCCAGGTGAGGCTACCTTTCCCTTGGAGCAGAAGGTGAGGAGGTGCATAAGAAATTAAGCACAATCCATGGAATCACCTTGCCCCAACTCACTATCTAGTCTTCTTGCTAAGCCCCTTTCTCTACCCCACAGTTCCTCTCCTAAAAAAAAAAAAAAGAAAAAGAAAAAACAGTGCTGGAATTCCCAACTCATTCCCACATCTCATCTGCCACCTTCCATCCCACTCCAGCACTGCAGGGGCCAGTCCTCCAAAGGTCTCACCGGGAGGGGCTGTAGGCATCAATCTCTTCCAATAGGATAGGTTCAGGTCGCCCAGGTCGCCCCCCTGGGGGCAGCACCTTCAGCACTGTACCATCATTGGAGCCAAGGAACAGGACAGTGGTGTTACTGTGGGGACCAGCCGTGCCATCCACAGCTACCTGGGTCAGCAGAGCCCTGGAGCAATAGGCCTCAGGTCAGGTTCAGTGGAAGCTTGAGAATTCAAGGAGAGTCCAGATTTCCTGGTTCCCATTCCGCATTCTGTCCCCTTGCTCCATGGTTCCCTTCTTAGCTCTCTCCCCTTTACCTTCATGAGTACTTCCTCCCATAAAGTACTCATCATGTGATTTACCTTGTGGGGTCAGAGAAAGAGAAGAGGGGCTGAGGGCAGGAGGTGGTGGCTAGTGGTTTTAGCCCCATACCTGCTAGTGAAAGTGAGGAGAGGTTGGTGGGTGGCCGGTGGCACAGCAGGGTCAAGCAGTGGGTGAGCCTTGATGAAGGTCAGGACATCATCAGGAAGGTCTCGAGAAGAGGAGAAGAGGGCAGCTCCACCCACACCTGCACAGGATCCTGGCCTAGTGGGCACACGAGATGGGGCTGCCTTGTGCAGGAACTTAACCTGCTTAGTTAAGTTCTGTGTCCCACCACTCTCCTAAAAATGATTGGTAACCCCTGGGCCCTCCATGCAGACTCACACAACTTCTTCCCATCTCTGTTGAGGCTCCTCCTCCCATGGCCAACCCACTGCTAAGCCCCCTCCCAGGCCTTAGACACCTTACTCCTCATCCCTGTCCCATCCTGGGAGCAGTATCTGCTTGCTTCTGTCTCACAAAAGCCACCCCTATCCTGGGTACCTGGGAGAGGGGACCCTGTCCTCAGACACGGGGGTCCAAGCACCATCTAGACTCCTCTGCTCCTTGAACTTGCCCTCAAACCCATGCTCGATATCATCCAGGTAAAAGGCACAGACTGCAGAGCCAGGGATGCTGCAGAGAGTCAGAAAAAAATGCAGGACAAATGTTGATTGAGAGGGACTACACAGCTCCTACCAGGTAAGAAGTGGTAGCCTCCCTTCATACACCACAGTAGGAGGCAGACACTGAAGGATAGGGCAGCCCTTAGGTGCCATGATGCCAGAACAAAAGGTGGGCAGCAAACTGATTTTGCTTACAGCTTTCTCTCACTGTCCTCATAAGTGGGTTTTTTGGGAGGGGGAGTGGGAGGGACTGGGGACTGAACCCAGGGGAGCTCTACCTCTGAGATTTATCCCAGCCCTTTTTATTTTTTATTTTGAGACAGGGCCTTTCTGAGACTGGCCTCAAACTTGTGATCCTCCTGCCTTAGCTGCCCAAGTAGCTGGGATGACAGATGTGCACCAACACAGCTGGCTCATCATTAAGCTTTAAGAGGGGACTTTGGATGTTGGTGAGACAGGGGACCAATTGAGTCATACTAGTCAGCCTGGTACCAACCTATTAGTCTGGGTGGTGAAGACTCCAAAGAGAGCAGAATGGCCATGCAGGTTCACAGGCCCAGTCAAGGCCTGCAAGACGTCAAAATAGAAGGTAGAGTCCCCAGGGACAGAGCAGTTGAGCCGCAGCTTCAGGAAGGATGTCCAATGGCGGTCCAAGGCCCGAGGTGAGCCACCCATGTCACGTTTACACACACGGGCTACCCGGGAGAATTGCACCTGTGACAGTAGGAAAGAGGAAAGAGAGAGAGCCACAGAGTCAACTGCTGAGAGGAAAGTGGTGAGTTAAGAGCACCAGAGACAAAGGTTAAGCTTGCAGCAAAAGGTGCAGCATGGTAGGTCAATCTGGGTCAGGATGAAGGACACAGCTGAATGTGGGGGTAGAGTTTGGGTCATTCAAAGTTAGAGGCTCAGAGCCCAGGGGTTGTGCTGTGCACATTAGGGTCCCAGCACCTTCCCCAGATTCACATTGGCTCCTTAGGACCCAACAGAACCCTCCAGCTACTGACCCATGGTGCCCATCTCCTTACCCTCCCTAGCCTGGCATCCTCCACAGAGACCTCTCGGAAGAAGAAGTAGACATGGTCTCCATGTTCCAAGGCATGGACAAAGTGTGGCTCTAAAGTGGGGAGTGACAGGAAAGGGTATGGAAGAGTATCTATACCTGCCCAAAAAGTCCTCTCCCCATTGTATACATGAGTATACCACCACACCCTCTGCCTGCTCCCCACACAGTCCTCCCTCTGCACCTCCACCCCAAGAAGAGTCTTCCTCTGGCCCACCCTGACCTCGTAGCCACTTGGAGTCGTACTTGGCGGAGCGGAGCGGGGGTTGAGGCCCAAGGCTTCTATAAACAACAGCATCACTGGCCTGGAAATCCGCAGCTGTGGCTGAGTACAGGCTACCCTCTGGAGGGATGGGTAGGTGAGGTCAGGGGAGGGCTCAGGGATTTGCATCCTGTGTCTTATTTGACCATCCATACCCCTACCTGAACCTGGACCTGGCCCCTACCTCAACCCTCCATTCAGGGACACAGGGAAAAGACCAAGTTAGGAGAAGTGTAAGGTGGGAGCTTCCTCCAACCCCATGCCCAGGTGCACACCTGCAAAGATGGCCACATTGGACTGGGTAGCATCAAAGGGGCATCGAGCCTGCCCACTCAGCTCTTCACCCTCCTGCTGCAGTGAAGTTATCTGGGGGCAGAAGGAGCAAGTTGCTGGAATCCTTGGGGTCTTGGAGTCCATAACCCACTCCCTCATGTCCCTTAACTCCTTCCCTGACCCCTTCGGGACCCTTGCCTTCTGGGCACTCCCATTCCTTTACAACAGCTCTTACTCCTTCCCCATCAAACTGGATTGCCCAGCATATCTCCTCCCGACCAGTCCTGCCCCCAACCCTCTACTTTGTACCCCATAGCTGCGGCACACAGGGCTGAATGAGTTCGTTCCACAGGCAAGGAGCGTCTGGGAGTCCCAGGGAACGAGAACACGAATGTAGTTGTAGCACTCGTCCTAGAGAACCCAAAATTCTAGGTCAGTGACAGGTTGCTGGAACTGGGACTAGGGGTCACAAGAAGTAAGGCTGGTACCCTTGAGCCAGTCAGAATGATGTGGGATAAAGTCCCAACTATACTATTTGCTAGCCCTGCACCCTTGGGCAAGTCCTTTGGCCTCTCTGAACCTCATTTTCCTTTTTTGTGAGGAATATAAAGGGCACTAAAAAGCATTAATCCTCTTTCTTTCCCATTGTCCTGGGTGGCATGGGACGGAAAGGGGGTAGGAATTTTGGCATGGAAGACCACTTAGGCAGAGGCTAGAGGCCTCTCCATCCCTCTAGATTCTCGTCTTACTCCTCACCATCAGCTTTCCCCGAACAGCACAATTCTCCATATCTTGGCTCCTCCATGTTAGATACTGAAAGGAGAAGTAGAAGAGGAAAAATTGTGAGGTATCTAGAACGCCCCTCACATTATGGTTCTTTTCAGATCCTTCTTCCCACCCTCTTAATCCCTGTTAGACTTTTCCCAGCCTCATCTCCATGCCTGCACTTCCTCCCACATAGCCTCTCACCTTGTTGGGCACCAGCCCCTCCCCTTGTTCTTGGGCTTGAAGATCGAAGGAGAAAACATGTTCCCTGAAGAGGTAGGTAAGAAGGATCAGAGCTGAGCCAAGGTGCCCCACCTGAGTTCCTTAGCCCCCCACCTTACCCATGGTCACCTGTTCAGGGACAAACCACAGTCCTCCTGCTCCCTACCCTCCCATTATCCCATGCCTCGGCATTTGTGCTCTGGGTCCAAGCATATCTGTGTCCCATGGCTTGTGCACCTGCATGTATCCCCTGCAAGATGCTGCAGTGGCCATGCAGGTCCCATGTCTGCCCAGGAGCATGCATGTGTGCCCCACAACTGTGCCTCGGCCAGTTTACCGGGCAGCCACTAGCAAGGTCCGGTTCAAGGTCAGGAATCTCTGAAAGTCTAGCCCAAGTTCTGCAGCCACAGCATCATCCTCCAGGCCCCGGAACCAGGATAATGGGGAAATACCTAGAGAACACAAAGAGTGAAGTGCTGAGGGCCAGCCAGGATACACATACTTCCCCAACAGCCTCTACACCCATATGAAACCCAGCAATATACAGGGTAAAGATGTGAGAGGGGACCAAAAGCTAGTAATAATAATACCAGTGGGCTGGGGTTGTGGCTCAGTAGTACAGCACTTGCCTAGCATGCATGAGGCACTGGGTTTGTTCCCCAGCACCACATTAAAAAAGAAAAAAAAACCTAAATAAACAAAATAAAGGTATTGTGTCCATCTATCACTAAAAATACTTAAAAACCTTTTTATATTTTATTTTCAGACAGGGTCTCACTAAGTTGCTGAGGCTGGCCTTGAAGTTGTGATCCTCCTGTCACAGCCTCCCAAGCTGCTGAGATTATAGGCATGCGCCACTGCTCCCAGCCCCTTTTTATTTTTTATTTTGAGACAGTGTCTTGCTAAGTTGGTTAGGTCCTTGCTAAGTTTCTAAGGCTGGCCTCAAACTTGTGATCCTCCTGTCTCAGCCCCTCCCAAGTTGCTGAGATTACAGGTGTGAGCCACTGTGCCAACCTTGTGTTAGGATTTTAGATCTCACTTAATACATTAACCCTATGAGATAAACACTAACATTGACCCTATTTTGCAGATGAGGAGCCTGAGGTTCAGGACATTAAGGGAACTATATGAGCTCATTTAGTTCTAGGTCTGTATGATTCAAGAGATGAGTCTAGGCCTTTCTTGGAACTGCCTTTGGCTTAACAATTCCCCACCCACCTTGTATGTTGGAGCATTTACTTCCTCCATTTCTCCCAGCCCTCTCTGCACTCTCCCCTCAAGGCTCTTCACAGACCACCTCAGCTCTCCAGGGTTTTTGCCTCTCCTGACCAACTTCAGTGTCCACCTGGCCTGATTATGGAAACCACAGTCATCAGTGTTCACAGGGAGCTCAGAGTTCAAAGATAGGTGATTTAACATTCATAGAGTGCTTAGAACTGCATCTGGCACATGTAAACACTTGCTGTTCTTATCTGTTCCCCAACAATTATTCCCAATAACCCAATTGCAGTTCCTCCATCCTTAAAATGACTCTAAAATCCTACATATATAACAGGGATGGCAAATAGATAACAGTTCTCAGAAAAACTGAGCTTATGGTTTCCATCATGTTAAGACCTAGGCTTAGTGGTGGTACAAATGACAGAAAAGGAGGTAAGAGGTGTTGGGAACCAGGCTTTCACTTTGTAGCTAAGAATAATAACAAACAAATATAAAGCATTTAGTTTGTGCCACAGTGTTCTCATCACTTTACATGTATTACCTCATTTAATCCCTAAATAACTTCTGAGATAGAACACTATTATTACCTTCATTTTGCAGATGAGTAGACCAAGGCAAAGAAAGGGTAAATAAGCTTAATCAAGGTCACCCAGCTAGTGAGCAGCTAAGCAAGAATAATGCAAACTTGGTAAGGTTAGATCTGGCTGTGAGTTTACCTTCTTTTATTATGTGGTACTGGGGATCTAACCCAAGGCCTTGTGTATGATAGGCAAGCATTCTACCACTGAATTACACCCCCAGTCTTTTTCATTTTATTTATTTAGTTTTATTTTATATATTTATTTTCTGCTGGAGACTTAGCCCAGGGGTCCTTTACCACTGAGCTAGCCCTTTTTATTTTGAGACAGGATCTCACTAAGTTGCATAGGGCCTTGCTAAATTGATGAGGCTGGCCTAGAACTTGCAATCCTCCTATCTCTGTCTCCTGAGTTGCTGGAATTACAAGAATATGCCACCAAGCCCAACTTCTTTTTATTTTTGTATTTTATTTCTTTTTTTCTGGTACTGGGAATTGAACTAGGGTGTGCTACAACTCAGCTACATTCCCAGTTCTTTTTGTTTTTTGAGACAGGGTCTTGCTAAGTTGCTGAGGCTGGCATGGAACTTGCCTCCTGAGTCACTGGGATTTCCAGGTATGTGTCACCATGTGCCCCCTCCCCTCATTTTTTCATAGCACTGGGGATTGAACCCAATGGTGCTTTATCACTTAGTGTAGCTCAGGTGTGCACCACCCCACCTGGCTAACAGAACATTTTTAACCACCAAACCACACTGTTTCTTAGTGAAGAAACTAGTCCCAGGGAAGAAAAAGAATGAACCTGAGGCACCAGTTCACTCTGCCTGCTTGTTCCCCTTGGCTGCTCAGGCTGTTAGCTTCTTTGAAGCTGGGAGCCTTCTTGAACCTTGTATCCCACATTGGGGGCCTCATCTCTACTTACAGAGACGGGTGGAGTGGAAAGGGTCACTCACCTTGTAGGTCAGAGATCAACAGAGGGAGGGGGTCCTGGGGAAAGGTGGCTTGGGTATGGGGAAGTGAGAACAGCAGCAGGAGTAGCAGCAAGGGCATGAAGTAGGGGACGCGGAGCATCCTGTGTGGGGCAGCTCAGGCCCCAGGGGGTGCCCCTTCACCCATATGCTGGCCCTAAAAGGAAAAACAGAAAAGTGGGGGAAGGGGCCAAGTTCCCTCCACCCTTAATGCAGTCAAGCTTCTCTCCCAGATCTATCCCCAGAAGACCCTGTGGAGTGAGGGAAAGAACCCTCTCTCTGCTCTGTCCAAGTCCCAGCCAGCTGTCACTGTCACTCAAGGATCTTCCCTCTCTAACTGGCCCAAACTGGTGTGAGGCCTGCCTTCATGACCCCAGGTAAGGACAGGACATACCCACTGTCCCTCCCAGGCTTCTCACTCAGCCTTTCCTTTCTCTCCTGACTGAGTCTGGGACATTCGGTAGGTGACACCTCCTGGCCCCCCTGGTGTTAACCCCTTCTCAGCTATAATTAGACACTGAAGCCTTAACATTATAAATAGTGACTCCTTGGCACTAGGAGGAGAAAGAGGGCACCAAGTCTGCTTCTCTCTCCCTCACAGACCCCCACCCCACACTGGGAGTGACTCAGGCAATGTGCCCAAGCTGAGGCATCTGTGCGGCAGCCATGGTCCTTTAGGATCATGGAAGAACAGGGTGGTGGGGGCAGCCTAGGGGTCACTGGCCTAAGCTCATGCTCCAGGGGGCCCTTCCCACTGCTGAGGAAAAAGCTGGGAAGGAAGGGGAGCTGGGGTGGGGGACTGTCTTGGCCAAAAATGAATCTGCATCAAAGCCAGATCAGAGGCTAAATTTAGCTCTGACTGCAGCTGTCTTCTCGACCACTATGCCCCCTCCCAGCCTCTTCTAGCCCCCTGTTCCCTCTCTGACTCAAAAGAACCAGTGCCTGCACTTGATGGGGGTGGGGGCCAGTAGTAGACTGGCCCTTTATGGGAGCCAGGGATATAAGGGACTGGTGAGGTGAAATAGTGGAATATGCCCCTCTTTCCCTTTCTTCCCTCATCAAGCTGCCTCTGAAATTGAAATATAAATAATTCAGTGACAGGCAATTGTAGCTCAAAGTCCTGGAAAAGATGGATATAGTGGAGGGGATGGTAAGACAAGTCTCATTCCCACCCATCAGCCTCCCCCAGCCAGCTGACCCTGGCTGATTCCCCAGTGGGAGATGCACACCAGCTTCCTGCCTTCCCCTGAAACTGAAGTGAGGGAATGAGGAGGCTCCGGAAATCAGGTCAGGAAGAATCCTTTCTTTGTGAAGGGATCACAACAATCCTTAGTTGCCCTTCCCACCATGTCCCCTAAAGGAGAAACCCTAGGCTTACAGGCCCAGCCCCCTTCCATCTCCCCAATAATTCTACTCTTGAAACCAGGACCCAAGTGTCCCCCCACCCCCAATCCAGCGTCACTGGTGGGGAGGCTGACGTCAGGTGGGGCCCCAAGAGAGCTGGAGGAGGGAAGGGGGTAGGAACACCTAATGATGACCCCCTTCCCCAGGGGCAGAACAGTCAGTTAGCTAAGGACCCTCTGGTGTTGAAAGGCTGAGCCAGCCTCCCTCCCCCATACCATGTTTCCGGATGCTGGAACTCCCAGGGGAAGGGAAAGGGATACAGCTTGTCTCCTATGCTCCCCTATCTGCCCCCGCCCCCAAGTTGCCCTGGGCAACTGGTATCTTCACCCTGGAAACTACTTTGGCTGGCAAGTGGGGAGAACAGCCAGACCCTCTTTCTGTTCCCTGGATGTGCCTGCTCTATTCCCTGCTCTCAGGAACTACTGCCCTTTCCTTACCTGGGGTGGTAACTCCTATGGGGGATTGAAGGTGTTAGGAGACCTCTGACCTGATGGAAGAAAGGACAAAAGGAGGGAAGAGCCTGAGTTACACCTCCCATACCACATTTCTTACAAGTAAAAGTGAAAATTCAGGAAAAGTCTTCTAGTTTAGGGGAGTTGCCACCTTGGAAGGGGGGAGGGGAGATGGCATTTAGTTTAGCTTTATCAATATATTTTAGTTGTAGGTGAACACAATACCTTTATTTTATTTTTACGCGGTGCTGAGGATTGAACCCAGGGCCTCACATGTGCTAAGCAAGTGCTCCACCAATGAGCCACAACCCCAGCCCCTAGTTTGGTTTTAAAGGTGCTGACAGCTTCATGCCCAGAGATATGAGAGCAGGGAATGGTCCCTAACCAGAAACTCGCGAAACTGCAAGGCCAGCCTTGGGGAAAGGGGTAATTGGGAGAGTTTTGGGGGCATGAAGACCACTTCCACATTAAAACCTTCAAAATCCAACAGCCTTCTTAGCAAAAGCACCCTAGCTAGGGACAATAGAGGCTAATTTGCATTTCATTTGCATGCTCTTCATTTCCAGCAAAATGCTCTGATAGCAAGCACCCCCAGCCCCTTCCTTCTTTCCTAAGAAAGCAGGTCCCTGCCTCCTTCCCACCTAACCTCTCTTCACATAGACCCCCCACACACACACTTGGATTAGCCTGGCCTCTAAAAACACTCCATGGGCCTTTGCCTTGGCCCCTAAGAGCTTTTCATAGATGTTTTGGAGGAAAGCATCTGGGTGCCTCCTACCCAACCCTTGACTTGGGAAGAGGCTTACTGAGACCTGGAGGAATTGCAGGGAGAGACCTGGCCAACTCTTTCTCCCCCTTCCAGAACCTCTCCTTGATGGGAAGAGGAAACAGCCCTTCTCTCTCCTCCTAGCCGGGCAGCCACCTCTGGGGAGTGGCCGAGGTCACAGCCAGAGTCTAACAGAGATGGGGAAGGGTTGGGGAAGGGGAGACCCGGCTGGGGACAATAGCAGGAAGCCCTGGGCTGGTCGCCTGCCCTGGTCCACCTTCCTCAGGGGGAGCTGGGGTGCACTGAGAAGCCTCACGGATTAGGCGCATTCCCTTCCCCAAGACCTTTCCCCAGGGTTCGCTCTCAGCCCCAGGTTCGGCACCTATCCTCCCTCCCACCCAGCCCCCAACAAGGATAATCCAGGTGTCTAGAGCTTCGCATGAGCTGGGCCTGGGGCCAGGGGCTCGACGTGTCTCCCCCTCACTGGATCCGGGGCTCCGAGGAGGGGCGGGTAGCAGTGTCTGGGCCGGGACCGGGTCCCAAAGCCACGTTAGCGGGAGGAGGGGCTGGAGGGGCCTGCAAGCTCAGACTGAGTGGGGACGGGAGCGGGGGTTGGGGAGCGGAGGCGGGTCTCGCACGCCAGGGAAACAGGGCCAGAGGCTGAGAACCGACGAGGGCGGGCCCTAGGCCGGCGCTGAACGGAGTCGGAGAGCTTGGATGTAGTCGCCTGCGCGGCTCTCCTACTTGGGAGACCAGTCTAACAAAGCTCTGGGCTGATCGGGGTGAAGGAAGGAGACTGGAGCTGGGACCGATGTTTCTCGGGGACCCCATTCTCCGACTCTGCTCAAGCCCACCCCCAAGAGGGTGCTCAGACTCTTGTTTGCACAAGGACGAAGGTGCAGCCCTGACACCAACATCCAGAACAACGCGTCCAGCTTTCCATCCCCACAGGGGCAACCAGAGGGTCTGGTTCTCCAAGAGTCTCGGAACCTTATTTACCCTGAGGGAGAGGCAAGGGACTAGGTTTGCCAACCTCTGTACAGTGCGCGCGCCTCAAAAAATCTCCCTTCTTGTTCCTTAATCCAGTGGGACGCGACTCGCAGAGAAGCGCAAACCCGAACCAACAGTGCAGTGAAGAGGCTTGGCCACAGTCCCCTCCTCCCCGGTGCGCCCCAACTCCGCCGACCCTCTCTGCCAGGCAGGCGCACAGCGCCCTGGTGTCCTCCCGGGTCTCCCTAGCACTTTGTAAGCTTGCCCCTTACCTGCGGAGCCCCGGGTCTCTCCCCGCCTCCCTTCAGCCCCTTTCTGCCCCGGGGTACTTGCTCCCAGGTCCGGGTTAGCGGGCGCGAGATCGAAGCGGGAGGCCAGCAGCCCAGCGCCTCGCGGAGTTCTGTCTCTGGTTGGCGTTCAGGCGAGGTATGACTATCGTCCAAATTGGATGATGCTTGGATGTCGGCTCCGGGGAACGGTCGGGTCACAGAGCCCTGGGTCTGAGTCGCAGCCCCCACTCCCGCAGAGGATCCGCGGAGGAAAACAATGCGACCGCCGGGAGCTCTGGGCTCGGCCCCAGCCGCCCCGCCCGCCTCCGGGCCGGACCCGCCTCTGGCCCGCCTCCTGGTCGCCACAACTAATCGAGTCGTCGGAGATCTGCTAGACACCGCCTTCTCGCCACCTCTCCACCAATAGCACTGCTAGGGGGCGGGGCTCCAGGAGCACTGTCCACCCAGAGAGCCAGGCGGGGAGGGCAAGCTGAAGACCAGATACAGGAGCGAGATGGAGAGACTCATGGATTGTTGCTGAGACCCGGACAGAGGAAAAGAAACACAGAAACAGACTGAGAGGAGAGAGGCCTTGAGAAATGCCACAAGAAAGAAAGAAAATCCGAGAGAAGAGAGGAAACCCGGAGGCCTCCACTAGGCTGGGCTGTCAGAGCCTGCGCGATCCTCCCTCTTCCCCTCAGTGGCTTTGGCGACCGTATTCCCTAGGGAGTCTCTCGCCTCTCCCCTGCTCTGCCCCATCCTTCCGTTTCTGTTCCTCATGTTTTTTTATCTCTGTCTCCTTATTTCTCCCCATGTACCTCTTCTGATTCCTCCTGACCTCAATGAGGAGGCCTAGCATGTTCTTGGGAGTTTGAGGCCTGGGAAAGGAAAGGAAAGTGCCCTTGAGAGGTTTTTCTTATCCACATCACCTCCTCCCCTCCCACCTCTACAGTCAAAGCAGGATGGGCTTGGGTCACCATGCCAGGAACTAAGGAGCCAGGAAGCTAGGGTGTTGGCAGTCAGGCTGTTCGTTGATGAAAGAGGACAGGTGAGAGTGGCTGAAGCCAAAAGAGAGATGTGGAGACCAAGAATAATTGATTCTGAGAATCCACAGAAAGAAGAATCACATAGAGACCTGAAAGAGAAAATGACCAACTCTAACCCATAGTCATCCAAAGGCACAGGATTCATCAAAGAGCCCAAGACATCTCTCCAAAGAGCAGAACTACTTCTCCATCCCCAGCCTCCATAAAAACCGTCTGGTTCTGGGAATGTTAGTGAGGAGGAAGAATGAGACTACTTCAGACAGTACTGCTTGATCTCCACCTTAGTATTGCCTGCTAGGATTTTTCCCTGTGTGGGGCTGGGACAAAAGACATTCTCAAAATTCCCAGGAAAGTAGGTGGACTGGGAGACATTGGCATTCTCAGATAGTGTTATCAGAGTGGGAACTTCTACCCACTTCTTGGTCTCTGAACTAGAAGAAAGGAGGGTTAGATTTACCATTTCCACACCAGCCTCAACTGGACTGGGATCAGGGTAAGTAACATTACCAACTGGGCTAAGCTCCACAGTGAGTGAGCAAGACACACACACAGAAAAAGAGAGAAAGAAAGAAAGAGGAGACAAAGACAACAAAGATTTAAAGCCAAGTGAACCAGTGAGATAAACACAATCAGCAACAATGGAACAATTTCCACACAACATTAACAGCTGAGGAGTCTTAGGTCTAAGGCAATTCAATGGAAAGTTGAATTAGGAGTTGTTTTGAAGACTGGAAAGAAGTTTTGAGAGAAAGCTACCTTGCAATTTACGTGAACTCAAGAGCTGGAGATGTAGTTCAGTGGTACAGCACCTGCCTAATATGTGCAAGACCCTGGGTTTGATCCCCAGCACTGAAAAACATTTTTTAGAAGTATTCAGAGGTTAAAAGAAATCTCCAGCTCCTCGCACAGGCTGAGGAGCTGAGGTTCTCAAATATTGTTTATTGAATGATTTACGAATGGGGACTAATGTGTAATTCATTTAAAGTTATAGGGCTTAACCAAAATAGACAGATAGACCAATGGTACAGAATAGAAGACACAGACCCAAGTAAGTGCAGTTATCTCATATTAGACAAAGGTGCCAAAAACATACAGTGGAGAAAAGATAGCCTCTTCAACAAATGGTGCTGGCAAAACTGGAAATCCATATGCAATAAAATGAAATTAACCCCCTGTCTCTCACCCTGTACAAAACCCAACTTGAAATGGATCAAGGATCTAGGAATTCGACCTGAGACTCTTCACCAAATAGAAGAAATAGTAGGCCCGAATCTTCTTCATATTGGTTTAGGACTAGACTTTCTCAATAAGACCACCAGAGTGCAAGAAATAAAAGGAAGAATCAATAAATGGGATGGATTCAAACTAAAAAGCTTTTTCTCAGCAAAAGAAACAATCAATAATGTGAAAAGAGAACATATAGAGTGGGAAAAAATCTTTTCCACACACACTTCAGACAGAACAATGATCTCCAAAATTTATAAAGAACTTAAAAAACTTTACACCAAAAATGCAAAGAACCCAATCAATAAATGGGCTAAGGAACTGGGCAGACACTTCACAGAAGATGATATACAGGTGATTAACAAATATATGAAAAAGTGCTCATCATCTCTAGTAATTAGAGAAATGCAAATTAAAACCACCCTAAGGTTTCATCTAACTCTAATTAGAATGGCTATTATCAGGAATACAAGCAATAACAAGTGTTGGCGTGGATGTAGGGAAAAGGGCACACTTGTACATTGCTGGTGGAGTTGCAAATTGGTGCAGCCACTCTGGAAAGCAGTGTGGAGATTCCTCAAAAAACTTGGAATGGACCCACCATTTGACCCAGCTATGCCACTCCTCGGTTTATACCCAAAGGTCTTAAAATCAGCAAAGTATAGGGATGCAGCCAATCTATGTTCATAGCTGCTCAATTCACAATAGCTAGATTGTGGAACCAACCTAGATGCCCTTCAACTGAAGAATGGATAAAGAAACTGTGGTACATACACACAATGGAATATTAGTCATAAAAAAGAATAAAACTATGGCATTTGCTGGTAAATGGGTGAAGTTGGAGAATATCATGCTAAGTGAAATAAGCCAAGCCCAAAAAACAAAAGGCCGAATGTTTTCTCTGATCAGTGGATGCTGACGTATAACACGGGGGGGCAGGGATAGGAAAGAATTGAGGAAGAAATAAATAAATAAATAAATAAATAAATAAATAAAGTTATAGGGCTTAGCTCAAATCTCAATTCTAGCCCATAAATTTGAAACACTTCAGGCCCAATCTACTGTACCATCTTCTGGGTGATATGATCCCAGACCTGAAGAAAATGACCACCTATTTGAATTAAAACAAGATTTATTGTATTAAATGACTGAAAAGCAATACCAAGTCTCAAACAAAACAAAACAAAAACAAGGCTACATTAAACATAAATTCCTAAATGTAAAAGAAACAAATACTCTTTATGATGACAGCAGGGAAAGATGTTGGGTGCATTTTATCAAGTAGGACAAAGGAACTTTGGTGGGAATTGCTTTGGATAAAGGAGATAATGTCCCAAAGAAGGACATTGCTTAAGCAAAAATTCTTACTTGGTGAGCATGGAGCCTGAAGCATGGATTGCAAAAGGTCATATGAGGTTGATACACAGGGAAAGCACTAGTGAGAAGCAGGGGAAAGGGGAGGAGGGACACCAATTACAGAAGGTCTAGAACACCATGGTGATAGATTAAAACAATCTGACAGAAGTAGAATATCATTTTAAGTTCCAAAATAAGGGACTTTAGTCAAAGTATTTTGGTGCTAAGCAAGAAGACAAGAGAAAAATAGCAAGAAAACAGGGAAGTCTAAGGATGAGGAGAGAGAGGCAATCTAAGAGTGACAGCATTGGGTATGGAAAGAAATAAATGAATGTGTTATTTCAAAAGAGAAATCAAAATGATCCTCTTCTGGGCTGTAGTTGTGACTCAGTGGTAGAGCGCTTGCCTGGCACATGTGAGGCTCTGGGTTCAATACTCAGCACCACATATAAATAAAAAAAATAAAAGATCCATTGATAACTAAAAATATATTTTTTTAAAAAATGACTCTCTTCCTACTCCCCTGGTGTTCTGAAGAAAATCACACAGTCCCAAAGATTGTAATCTTTATAAATTCAGAATGGGAAAATCACCCTTTCCTATATTCCAACAAGTTGCTATTTCAAACTTCATACTTCTTTCTGAAGTTCCTTTCTTCACAACTTCCTTGCTCAGCCAAACTTCAGAGAAAAATTGAGCAATAAAGTGAGGATTCTATCAACTTTTTGCCTCCTAGGGATGCACTTATCATCACATCTCTCTGGTCCCAGTAAATGAGGAATTAAAATCTCGTGTCCATTTTCCTGTAAGATCTACATAGTATGTCTGTCTTGCTCACCACTGTGTCTTTCCCATTAACACAGTGCTGCCACATAGTAGGTGTTAATAACCAATGCATTTGTACTGTTTCTCCTATTTAAGGTTTTTTGTTTGTTAGTTTTGTTTTGAGTACTGAGAATTGAATCCAGGTCCTTAAGCATGCTAGGCAAGCACTTTGCCATTGAGTTACATCCCCAACCTTTACTTAGGTTTTTTTTTTTTTTTTTT
>JAJEJO010053800.1:0-87094 GCA_020662805.1 Glaucomys volans
TAGATATCCACACCTTGTGTAGATTTATCTGTTTCATTTCTTGTACTAGTTTTTTTTAAACGCTTTGTTTTTTGGAATTTTTTGAAAAAACAAAGTCATATGAGTGTTTTAATCGAAAACATATTTAAATGAGATTTTATTTTTTCTCTGAACAATAAAATACAAATTTTCTTGTAATAAAAGTTGTTATTTTCAAAATATTTCCTTCACATATTTAGAGTTTGCTCAATGGTGTTGCAATGTTTTCAGAGAAGAGAAATTTAAATTTGGTAATTTTTCTGTTTTATAGCAAATTGTCCCATCATAATTTTCTGCTAGGCTATAAGAAATTTATTCATTTACATCTCCTTCATTATATTTTTCTCCTTTATTCTTTTTGTAGGGAAACTCTAGAATAGATTGTATTTTTCATTTTGCATTTATACTATAAAACCCATGTAGTTGAATTATCATTTGACTCATACAAATCTGTTACTCAATCTCTTCTTTCTTATAATTACTTAAAGCTATTAAAGTATATAAGTAGAGAGCTTTTACCAAACTTTCTTCTTCTTTCCCTAGGAAAACTATCTCAGAAGTCCTCTTTTCATGACAATGAGATGCCTGTCCATTGCCACATATTGTCGTGATTTGTCACCATGGTTTTGAATACAGGTTTAAACATAAACCAGTATTGTTTGTATGTTTGATTCACCTCCAAGTTGGTTTTTGCTTACATGTTTTTCATATAAGTAGCAAACATCTTTGGTTTCCACTTATAGCTAATCCTCTGTGTTTGATAATTGATTGCTCTAATAAACAGTTAACAGAGCAAATGCAGAAAGCAAAAGATCATTTCAATACAGAGGGAGAGATTCACAAACACAAAAACCAAACAGAAATACTTGAAATGAAGGAAACAATAAACTGAATTACAGACTAAATCACTTGGAAGACAGAACCTCAGACAATGAAGACAAAATATTTAATTTTAAAAATAAGGTTGACCAAACAGAGAAGATGGTACAAAATCATGAAAGGAAGCTCCAAGAATTAAGGGATATGATGAAAAGACCAAACTTCAGAATTACTGGGATTCAGGAAGAAACAGAGATACAAGCCAAAGGAATTAACAATCAATTCAATGAAATAATATCAGAAAATGTCCCAAACCTGAAGAATGAAATGGAAAATCAAATACAAGAGCTTGTAGAACACCAAATGCAGAAAATTACAACAGATCCACACCAAGGCACAGTAAAATGAAAATGCCTAACATATAAATTAAAGATAGAATTTTAAGGGCCATGAGAGAAAAGCATCAGATTACCTATAGGGGGAAACCAATACAGGCATCTGCAGATTTCTCAGCCCAGACCCTAAAAGCTAGAAGGGCCTGGAACAACATATTTCAAGCTCTAAAAGAATATGGATGCCAATCAACAATCTTATACCCAGAAAAACTAATCTTCAGATTTGATGATGAAAAAAAAAATCCTTCCATGATAAGCAAAAGTAGTTAAAAGAAAGAAAAGAAAAAACCCACAAATGTCAATAAGGTTACCACTCCTGAATTGGCAAGCACAAGAATGCCAGTGACATAGGTGTCAGTACAGGCAACTTGCAGCAAAGAAAAATATATCACAAAAGTAGTGGTGGACTTCATGAGGACCACAGAAGGGCAATAGAATTGCAATGGAAATCTGAGGGAAGGAGTGGGCAGCCCCACCAGCCCAAGCAGCTAAAACCAGGAAGTTGCCTTTAGTCCTGTTCATGATAATCATGCAGTGAACAAGTTTGCAGATCACTACATTGCAGTAGGTAACTGACCCAGACCTGGATATAAAGTAAACTGAGGATGCTATCTGTAAAAATTAGTGCCTGGGAAAGGGAGAGAGTTTCCCTCCTTGCCCCACCACCTGGTTTTCAGGGAACATAATTAACACCATTCACCATTCACTCCTCCCTTTTGTATTGTAATGGACTTTCCCTAGGATCTAACTACTTTGCTTTGAAGTGTAAATGCCCCTGTGAAGGCTCAGAGTCCTCCTGTACCTAAGGAATCACTTAGAAAAGTTTACTGCTTTTGTAAACACACTTCCCACTTGAAAATGCGTACACACAATCATATATTGTGCTTTTAGAAACCTGTGCACAACTAGGTATTGTTTTAGACTAGAAAATTTATGACACTAGATAACCTATAAATGTTGTGAAAAACTGGTAGGGGGAGCTCAGAATTTGGAGTGCTGATCTCCTCTGGGCCCGCCAGGTGTAAAATAAAGTTTGGTTTCTCCCACTCTTTGATTGCCATTTGCCATTTCTTGGATGATTCCCACAACAACCTAACCAGCAGAGGCCATGACTGTGAGGACTAGGACTTCAGTCATTCCAAGGAAGTGCATGGCAAAGACCTGTGACATGCAGTTGCCATAGGAGATGGTTTTCCTCTTCACTGGTAGGTCACTGATGAATTTGGGAGTCATACAGGAGGTAAAGCAGATTTCCACAAAAGATAGGTGGCTGAGGAAAGAGAACATTGCTTGGTGATAAAGAGGGCTGCATCTAATGGAGATGAGGATCAGACGGTTTCCCACCAAAAGGGCAACTTAACAGGTTAAGAAAAGGACAAAGCAAAATATTTGTAAGTTTTTGGTCATAAGAATGCCTCAACAGAATGAATTCAGAAATATTTCTCCAGGCCTCAATATACAGCAGTTTGGTATGAATTATAAGCACATGAATTAAATATCTTAAAATAAAAGAAATATAATTATTATAAGATAGCATAATAGCAATAAGATTAAATTTAGAGAGATTGTATTGTTATACATTGAATAGTACTATTAATTATTCCTGATATACAGAATTAAACTTTTAAAATTATGTCAGTTATTTGGAAGCCTATTATGAAAAAGTCTTGCAATGACAATAATAAAATTTGCAACATTACCAAAAATGATTAAGGATATTTTTGTCAGGCCTGATGGTTCATGCCTGTAATCCCAGAGGCTTGAGTGGCTGAGGTACAAGGACTACAAGTTAAAAGCCAGTCTCAGCAAGTTAGGGAGGTCATAAACAACATAATGAGAACCTGTCTCAAAATAAAAATAAAATAAAATAAATAGCTAGAGATGTGGCTCAGTGGATGAGTGCCACTGGGTTCAATCACTGGTGCCATTAAAAAAAAAAAAAAAAAAGAGTACTTTAAATGTGCCAGGCATGGTGGCACATGCCTCTACTTTCAGTAGCTCATAGGCAGATGCAGGAGGGTCATAAGTTCAAGGCCAGCCTCTACAACTTAGTGAGACAGTCTTGAGTTTAAAAATAATAATAATAATAAAATGGCTTGAGGATATGACTCAGAGCTAGAGTACCTCTGCACATTTAAACATGTGCACCTTATCTACTGGTTCAACTTTTTGCTCCAAAGATTTGGAGTAATTTCCTCAATTTTCTGTGAATTTATCCACAGAAATGCAGATTTGTTTAAAATAGATAAGTCTGAATTCTTTAATGTGTGTAATGGGTAATCTTCCGTTTCGTGGAACTCTACATTTTGGGCATTTCAAACTAATGTAAATTAGCATCCACATATCAGAGAAAGCATTCAGTCTTTGTTATTTTATTTATTTATTTATTTATTTATTTATTTATTTATTTATTTTATTTTTACACACTGTATTTTGATTCATTGTAACATATGGGGTACAGATTTTCATTTCTATGGTTGTGCATGATGTGCATTCATATAGTTGTTAATCACACATGTACATATGTAATGATGTCTGTCTCATTCCACCATTTTTCATACCCCCACCCCCCATTTCCCTCTAGATAATCTAAAGATCTTTCATTCCTCTCTCATCCCCCACCCCACCCCCAACCAGATTCTATATCATCATCTGCTTATCAGAGAAAACATTGGTCCTTTCTTTTTTGGGAATTGACTTATTTCACTTAGCATGATAATCTCCAATTCCATCCATTTATCTGCAAATGCCATAATATTATTCTTCTTTATGGCTGAGTAGTATTCATTTGTGTATATATACCACATCATCTTTATCCATTCATCCCAGTCTTTTTATTTTGGATTTGGCTTATTTCACCTAGCATGCTATTCTCCAACTCCATCCATTTATCATCAAATGCCATAATTTCATTCATTTTTAAAGCTGAGTAATATTCCATCATACACATTATACATATATACATATATACACGTGTGTGTGTGTGTATAACACATTTTCTTTATCCATTCATCTGTCCATTCAAACTTGGATCCATAGTTTAGCTAGTATAAGTTGAACTGATAGAAACATTGATGTAGCTGAAATGCTCTCATATGCTGATTTTAAGTCCCTTGCATAGTAAGGGAGGAGTGGGATAGGTGGGTCAAATTGTGGTTCCAGTCCAAGTGTTCTGAGGAATCTCCATCTGCTTTCCATAATGGTTACATTAATTTGCATTCTAATTCACAATAAGGAGTGGGATGGTGCTAGGAAAGTATAGAGTTACTTTAGATTAGGTAGAGAGGAGTGAAGGGAGGGGATGGGGTTATGGGGGTGGGAAGAATAATAAAGTGAAACAGACATTACCTCATGTACATATATAACTGCATGACTGATGTGACCCTACAACACATACAATCAGAAAAATGAGAAATTATATTCCATTAATGTATGATTCATCAAAATGATACATGCATTCTACTGTCATGCATAACTCATTAGAACAAATAAAAAATGCATATGTGAAAAAAGTAATGAAGTATCTGATTATTAAAAAGCAAGGAATAGTTAAAAACTGCAGAAAAATACAGAATGCAATTTGGCTGAAGTTGTGAAAAATAATAAGTAATTTTTTTTACTTTTTTTACTTCCATTTTACATAGTAAAAACTTTTTAATTGAAATCCAATTGGATTTCAGTGAGGCAAAATATAAAGGAAATATAAAACAGAGTGGCCCAAGCATATATGGATTGTTTGTGTTTTATGATTATTCCTAACAATTTCATGAGTTTCATATTCCATATAGAAAACAAAGTTCAATAAAAGAAAATCCAGGATGTAGCTCTCAGAGAGATTGCTGTCTGCATTCAGTGACATTTTTCTTTTCTATTTGTTACATTGCATGAGTGGTTAAAAATTCACAATTCTGAGTCTTTTGTATGATGTTGAGAGATTACAAGAGATTGCACTTGCAGGAGGTATTTTATCCTAGGATGTGGAATTGAATCACACTCCATGGGAATGCAAACCACAGCACACCAACTACCTTAGTTGTATCTCATGTGACCACTGTATCTGAGTGCTTCCAATAACTATGTAAAAACACAGAATTATTTTGCAGCAAAGTTATTTAGAAGCCAACATCAGTGATTCAAAAATTCAAAACTTTTCTTTAGAAATATTTTTGATGATGACTAGATCATCAAAAATGAACAAATTGTGAAAAAATACTTAAATTTAACATTCAACTCTAATTTCATCAAGGAGAAAAATTCCAATGTGCTCCTATTCTGACTGATAGCTTGTGCAAAACTTCTTAATCTATATTTGTTTTGCTATTTTTTGTTTTTAAGGGTAAAAATAATTACCAAGCTCATAGTGCTTAGAAGTGAATGGAACCTAAGCAAATTTCCATAAGTCTTTCAATGACGAATTTTCTCCTTACCTCATTACAACTAATGCTGACTCTCTGTTTAGGAAATGTCATAATGCTCATTTGTAGTAGGTTTACTTACCTAAGACAAATTTATTTGAAGATAATTGTTAAATAAGTAGGGTGCTGAACTACATAAATTGGATGTTTCTCAATGTATACAAACCCCTGTATTTTTTTTCAATGAATAGACTAGATCAAGAAGATCTAAGTAATTTCTGAGGACCAGAAAATAATCCTCTATAGATATTGGAGAATAGACAACCAGATGCTCAGGAGCTGTGTCCCTCACTCGAGAGGAGATTGATATGAGTTATCACATGGTACAATTGTGAGATGAAGTATTTCGAATGCTCATCTCCATAGAGAATGATATGCAAGGTAGCAGATTAGCAAATAACCCACAGGGCTTTCTGAATATTTATGTGAACATTTCTTTCAGTTCCATAAGTTCATTGTCCAGCAATCTCTATTCAAAATAAGTTTGAAATAAGTTTCCTTCAGTTTTAGCAATATGTGCATTCCTTAAATCAGGGATATTTCTTCTTTCTGCATAATTATTGATGTTCAACCCACAACAGCTGTCCCATTCTCCATAATGAGGAACACAGTCTTAGGTTCCTCTCTGTTAGCTGACTTAACATGTACACATCAATATAGTCAGGTGAGGAGAATTTGTATCACTAAAATACATAATTGTTTCTTGGCCGTACTTTCCAAGTTCTCTCATTAACAGTGAAAGAAGAAATGTTAAAAACCCACTCTAAAATTTGCTGAAATGGTGGCAACCACATAAAAGAGGCATAAATATGAGGCCCATCAAACTAACTGGATGGTGAGCTGTTTTGATTCAAATTGCTTTTCTTTAGCAGTAACACATTATTTTGAATATTCAGATGTTTGATATTATATTTGCTTTTTTTCTATTTACATGTAGTTATTTGGAAGTTACTTAAAAGTTCAAATCTGAGCACTCTTGCCAATATTCTATCTATGAGTAATTGAACTCCTGGTATAAGCACAGACACTCTTCAAACAATATTCTCAACAATTTTATTAAAGGTCTTTCTTTTCTATATATCAACTCAATTTTTTTCAAGGAACTGAGTAGCACAGTTTACATTTTTTCCATACAATTTGTGAATCCTATGATAATTGCTGACATCATAAATCCTTGTACGCAACAACTATATATATGACATTACCCAGTTCAGAATCATATTGAGGAATTCAAGATGTAATTAAAACCCCAATATCATATGTGTTCATATCCACAATATTAATTTACTTTTACTTTTTATATTTTTCAAGTGATCATTCATTAAAATTTTCATGTACACATAAACAACCAAATCCAATTAAGAAACAATAAAGGAACTGGGTATGTAGCTAAGTGGTAAAGTGCTTGCCTAGCATGTTCAAAGTCCTGGATTTCATCCCCATTTCTGGGGGTGGGGGTGGAGAGAGCCAACAGAACAAAAAAGAAAGCATCTTAAAATAAATTTAATGAATTTAGTGATCAGAATTAATATCAACTTTGGGCAATTCATTAATTAAAAGGATTATAATTATTCTTAGAAGTTGGTTATAATTATATACCATTAGCTTGAGCTTCTTCTTAGACTATCAAAATAAAATCAAGTGCTTACTTTCTTTGGTAGTATTGCATAAAATCTCTGTAGTCCCTTTTGAATGTGCTCTCAGAATATAAGAAACATTTCTTTAGAGTTTCAACCATTCTTCCAGTGTTATCACCATGTGCAATGCTACATAATAACTTACATTTGCGGAATCATATAAAAGAAGTTCCTTTTAGGAAGGTGAGTGTCTTGAAAACAATGAAATTATTTATCACTAAAAATGTTCCAGAATTCACTGAGTTGTTCTTTGACAAGAATACAGAAGAAGACATATAAGTACCAGAATGGTACTTACGAAATTCATTGCAGATTTTAGATTTCATTAGGTTGATATGAACCCTTCTCATTCTCAGCTGGAATTCTGTCTGTGAAAAAAGTACAATTTAAAATAAAATTTGCCAAAGCATTTTACATTAATTAAATTATCTTATTCACAGGGATATGAAAAATGGTGGAATGAGACAGACATCATTACCCTATGTACATGTATGATTACATGAATGGTATGAATATACATCATGCACAACTATAGAAATGAAAAGTTGTACCCCAATTGTGTACAATGAATCAAAATGAATTCTGTAAATAATTTTTAAATAATTAATAAAAATTGCCGGGCATAGTGGCCCATGCCTGTAATCCCAGCAATTGGGAGGTTGAGGCAGGAGGATCACGGGTTCAAAGCCAGCCTCAGCACCAGCAAGGCGCTAAGCAACTCAGTGAGTCTCTAAATAAAATGCAAAATAGGGCTGGGGATGTGGCTCAGTGGCCGAGTGCCCCTGTTCAATCCCTGGTTCCAAAAAAAAAAAACAAAAACAAAAACAAAAAATAATTAATAAAAATAAATAACATCTTATTCAAGAATAAAATAGTCTGAAGAATGAAATTAAATGAAATGAGTTAAATAGTCTATCTCCAAAAACAGTTTAGAGATAATCCATAGACAATCAGGTCTATGGAATGGTCACACCAATTTTCAGTTTCAACAGGAAGAACTCCAACCTGAGATACTCAGTCTAATTCTTCATTGTATGTAAATCTGAAGTAAAACCCTAAGATTTACCAACCATGTACTCAAACACTCATGTCTATTTCCGAAAATTATTTTGGACTCTAGACATGTTTTAGGATCTTTTAAGTTGTATAAGGTAATTAGAACTTCTATATTCCTTAATCATTTTGCATGCAAGAAGTTGATCCCCAGTCAAAAAAAAAAAAAAAAAGGATTTGGAACATAACAACCAAAGAAGGTGATATTTTAAGTCCTAGGAATAATTTATTTCACAAGTTTTCTTGAAGAAAATTTGGTTTTGAAGAGTATACCATAAACCTACGTGACAAGAATTAATACATCTTTGAAAAATAAATTCTCAAAGGCATTTCTAAAAAGATCTTCAACGTTTGATACCATCTAACAGGAAGTCGCTGGTGCCTCTGAGTATTATCTGGCTATCACTTTTTTTTTTTTTAGCCAGATTCTTTGGAGGCACCAAAATGTTCCAATCAGACAATGCATATCAGGAAATACTACCTATTCTGAGCTCAACTAGCTTTTGAAAGTTTGAGGAAAATAATACAGCATGCAATAGTATTGTTAGTTCTCACAGAAGTGTAAGATGAAGAAGGACAAAGAGAGAAAAAGGCATTTACAATCCAAATATGGGTAATTATCAAGGGAAATTTTCATAACTAGAGTAGAGAGGTGATAAAATTGATGGCTAGTGATATCAGGAGTGCCATCAAGTTGTTGACAGAACTAACTTTGATGGAATAAATGATTGGAGAATGGAAGACAAAGGAAAAGACCAAAAAATAAGTGTTTTGTAATCCATACACATATGATGGTAGAAATGGTGTAAAATTGAAAACACAATGGAAATACAGAATAAATCAGCATTTAAAGTACAGACATTTATATTCTACATATGTATCTGAATTTTTGTATTATTATTATTATAATTATTATTATTATTATTATTTGGGGGACATTGGGGACTGAATTCACTGAGCCACATCCCCAGTCCTATTTTGTATTTTATTTAGAGACAGGATCTCACTGAGTTGCTCAGCACCTCACCATTGCTGAGGCTGGTTTGAACTCACGATCCTCCTGCCTCAGCCTCCTGAGCCTCTGGGATTACAGACATGCGCCGCTGCACCTGACTTGTATTACTTTTTATACCAGGCTGGCCGTATAGCTCAAGGATTCTATTTGCTACATATGGTTGCTCAGTTGCTCTGTCAACACTGGTTGAACAGACTACTCTTTGTCACCTAAAATGTCTACAGATCTCTGTTGAGAATTAGTTGAAGACAGATGTATCAATCTGATTTTGGAATTTCTAATCTGTTGCATTAGTCTACCCATGTGCATTGATGAAAATACCACACTGCTTTGATTCCTGTAGTTTTATGGCATATTTCTAAATCAAGTAGCATAATTCCTTAAATTTCTCTCTATGAAGTTGTGTGGGATAGTCCATATTTAGCATTTCAATATAATGTTGGAATAATCTTCTGGAATTGTAAAGTGTCCACTCATTTTACATAGGGAATGCTTTGAGGCTAATATAAATATGGATAGAGTAAACATCTTAATGAGTAGCCACCATCCCATTGATCCATGTGGAATTTCCCTCTACTTGTTAAGATCTCTAATTTTTGTCTGTGAAGTTCTATCATCTATGTACCTTTTTTATGCTTTATTTATAGTAAATCCTAAGTATTTCATATAATAACACATATTACAATTTTGTCATTTTCTGATTGTTGTTTATAAAATAATAATTAGTTTTGTATTGAACTGATATTCTGAAATCTCAATATAATCTCCCTTTACTACTTCTAAATACAATAAAATATCATCCATAGTTGAACAGAATAGATAAAGCTCTCTTCAAGTACAAATGATATGATGGAGTGTGCAGAAATATGAAGAAAGACCATGATGCACAACTACCACAGAAGTGCTGTGCTTGCAGGATCCATTCAGATGAAATCTCTTATATTTTGTTGTGGGTTTTATGTACAATTTTTTACCATTTCCTCTTTAAGTTTTGGTAGAATTTGTTAGTGAACTTTATGAAGGGGACAGAGTGAATTTCTTTGTGAAGATGTGAAAAAAATTCATGTTCTGTAAGATATAAAAGGGATATTAAGAATAGGTATATTTAAATTTATTGAGTGCTAGGTTATTATAACATTCAAGGAATTTATTCATTCTGTTTTAGTTGTTGAATTTATTGACCTTCATGGTTCATGGGGAATCATATGCACGAAAACCTTAAGGCATATTGTTGTTTTCCCCAACGGACAATAAAAAAATAGTAACTCAGGACATGACCAAATTGTATGTTAAGACTATGCTCCCAAACTAATAAACTAACATTAATTACTATTGCTAATAGTACGAGAGATTATGTCAACATTGCATAACTACAGATAGTTTTATTTTGGGTGTTAATTTCAATATAGACACATCATTGTAAGAAAGTCACACCTAATATGTATGGGGTTCTAGATCAATATTCAAGATTAAAAATTATATAGTTAAAATTATCCAAGGTTACACAGCTACTAAATAACAGGCTGGATTCACCCATTTAGCCATGGAAGATATCTAAGCTATCAGAGGCAAATTCTGAAACTCACCAAGGAAAGGGCAGAATAACACCTCCCATCTCGTGCATGCTCCCGTATTGAGTGGAATGTTGAACAGACATAACCTCCTGTACTATTTCAATTGTTTTCTTTGTTATTTTCTTTACTCCCCCTTCTTCCCCAAGGCTTATACTTGAATCTCAGAAGTTCCACTTGCCTCTGAACTGACTCCATAATTCTACTTAAAACCATGGAGCCTGTTCTTGTGTAACTAGTTTGACAATAAGTACAATCATTGAGACTTTTATTTCCTTCCCTACTGCAGCAAAGCTACCAGCCTTTATTATAAAAGAGAATCAATTTACAGAAAGAAAATAAATGTTTTTCAAATTTAGAGACTTTTTTACTTCCTATTTAAATTCAATTTTAAAATAATCCTAAAATATTTGATAAAATATAGAGCAGTTTTAAGAATAGGGTGACTTACTTTCTTAAAGGGAATATATCAGGATTAATTCATTATTATAAAAGTATATTGTTTTAAAAAAAGAATGATCATAATCATATGTACATCATTATTTTTCTACACAGATGATCATAAATTTCATCCATAAATTATCAATTTCTCTCTTTGTTTTTGAAAGCACAACTGCATTTCTGCAACCACAAATTTTCCAAGAGCTGAAACCTGTACATTTTTAAGGACTGGGCACTGGGAAATATGAAGCTCCTCTCCTCAGAAACCTTCACTCTGTACTTTATGTGCTTTGAGCAGTACCTTGCTTCATTGTTAGACAAGTGCTTTCTCCTTACACTTTTTTCTCTTCCTTTATAAGTAATGCATTCTCTCTTGTCAGCCTATCACCTATTCCATTTCTGGACATAAGCGAACCTTGTGTCCCCAGTTTGCTTCCTTGAGCTTCATTTTTCCATTCCTTTTTCCATTCATGTTTCCTGTGAAATCTCTGTATATACCCAGGGGAAAACTGGAATTTTGATAACATATAATTGAGTTCCTCTTTTACCCTGATAAGGCACCATAGTGTCTACCTTTGTGTGTGCAAATGGTATACCATTGCTTAACACTGAGAGCCAATGTCCCACAAACGTGCCACACCCACTGGTGAGACCACAAGGACTGGAAGGACATAAGAACTAGGCATACCTGGAGTTAGGGTATGCCTAGGGTATGCCTCCCACCACTTCTAAACTTGTACCAAGCTGTAGAAAGTGGAGAAATCGCTCAGAGTCCCTGACAGAGCTTCATGGTGCAAAGCTGAAGTCCCTGGGGGTTATTATTGTGGGTCAAATATTGAGCAATGAGAACCAAGAGTCAGGAGAGTCTGCAAGTTAACTTCTCTTTAATTTCAACCTTTCCAAAAATCTATTTAAATGTGCAGTATTTTCTTTCTTAAATTTTTTTTCAGTACTGCAGATTAAACCAAGGGTCTCAAGAATAGTAGCTAGATGACGTACAACTGAGTTACATCCTTGGCCATTTTCAATTTTACTTTGAGATGAAGTCTCGCTTAGTTGTCCTGGGTGGCCTTAAACTTATGATCCTCCTGCCTCAGTCCCCCAGGCAGCTACAAGTATAGGACAGCAACACCATGCCCAACTAAATGCTGGCATTTTTTTTTTACATTCCTTTCTAAACATGTCCTTTGCCCAATGAAGAATTTGTATTTAATTTGAAGTTGTAGTTAGCTCTGTAATTCCTGTTTTTGTATTGGATTTCCTTCTATCTCTACCTCATTTACATTTTCTTTCACACCTATTTACCTGTAATTTCATTACTTTATAAAATATTGGCACATAAATGTTGCTTCAGGCTTTGTTTTCTAGTAAAACCAGGTTAAAATATGAATCATTCACGGTTAAAATATTATTGCAAGAATTAGGAGGAATATTTTTACAGCAGGTTAAGCTTTAAAGTAGCAAAGCTATCCTTTGCTAAGAGATTTTAGGTTGAATTTCCTAATAAATCTACAAGCTTAAATAAAGAACACATATTTGTACTCAGTATCAGTGGTTGATTCAATCTTGATTCTGTCCATAATATGATGTAACCATTTATTTTTTATTCAAAATAGTTGTTTAGTTTCAATACCAGGTGATTTTCCTTTCTGCCAGGAAATGGTTACATAAAGTATGATTTTGGCTTTGACTATGCAAGAAGTACTTTACATAAAGGCAAATGTCACTTAATTTGGTTTGCTCTGCACATTCCTGAAGAATGCACTGCCCTTCAGCCATTAAAAGAATGTCTTCAGACCCTCTCAGGATGAGTAGAGGTCCCTGAGTCCCAGTCTGAGAGAGAGTCAAGGAGGTCATATGGTCAAGGGCACAATGAAAGACCTGGGAGAGGAACAACCAGCAGGTCCAGAAAAAAACCTAGAGGAGATGAGCCAGATTTCCTTATTTGGCCACAAAGTATAAAAGGCAGCACAGCAGTAAAAACCAGGCCTGGTACACGAAAATCACATATGTAAACTCCATTTGGAAAGGAACTATAGGTAAAGCTGTCCAGACACCTGTATCCCTACAGTTTTTGACCAAATAGCCCAAGGGTCCTTCTGTTTTTGCGAGTCACTGTTATTATACCCGAATGCAGGGAAAATGCACAACTGAGTAGGTTATCAATGCCAGCCCAGGTCCATTGTTCCAACAACCCACTGCTCTGAAAAGTCACTGCAGAATCTGTTCATAATATATTATCGCAATGTACTTTGAGATATATATTTTTATTGAAAATACAATGAAGGAAGAGGATGGAGAAAAAGCAACAGTGATCTTCTTGACACTAGTTTGGTTTGAAATATGCATTAGTACACCTTCAATGTAAATTTTAAAATAAAATACAAATGTAAGAATTATCTATTGTCTAATGTATTCAATACAAAATCACAATGATGCAGGAAAATCTTTTTCTAGACCAAACATTAATGAGAAATATCTGGGTTGAAAGTAGACTACCTAGAAGAAAACTGTTCTCACATTTAAAGAAAGACATTTTGGAAATCTTCAGAGACCTTGATGGAGAGAAAAACACTTGAGCAATTCTCTGATGGAATTTAATATGATTACGAGTCTTTTCAGCAAGGTTAATTCACTTATGCAATGATGTGTTTGCTTAATATTTGTAACCAGACATTTCTGTGTTGGTCTAAAAATTCTATCCTGCTCCACTTTACACTGTTTCTCCTTTCTCAATAGTAAGTATTCCAACTGTCATTCATAAACACTTCCCAATTGTGGGCAAGCTTGATATAAAATTTGTATAAACTTTAATGATCTTTTCAGCTCTACTACCTGTCTCTCTAGATTGTAACTTAATCTTAAGAAAATTTGCAAGCTTCTGAGTTGCACATTACTCTTCTGTAAAATAAAGCTGAAAGCTAGATTATTATTTTAAGTAGAGTTTATGGAACGTCTCCTTAAGAAAAAAAAAATCCTCACAAATACCCTTGTAAGGATTGAAAAAAAGGTTTTCTTATAGAATTACTTGGACATACATGGGCAAACACATATAAAAAAAAAGAAAAGAATGAAGCCAGGTGCAGTGGTACATGCCTATAATTCCAGCAGCTCTGGAGGCTGAGGCAGGAGGATTGAGGGTTCAAAGCCAGCCTCAGCAATTTAGCAAGGCCCTAAGCAACTCAGTGAGACCCTGTCTCTAAATAAAATATAAAATAGGGCTGGGGATGTGGCTCAGTGACTGAGGGTCCCTGAGTTCAATCTCTGGTTCAAAAAAAAAAAAAAAGAGACATTCATGTTAAAGTTCTTAATTTAAATTTTGAATGATAATATCAATTTATAGATCTGAAAAATAATAACTGTAATAGAACAATTTTAAACTCTCTCTAGTCCAAGCACCATACTTATTTCATTTTATTCTATTACCCTATGAGGTAGTTACTATCATCACTATCTTATAGAGGAAGAAAAAGTAGCTGGCCTTCAACAGGAAGGTCCTTTCAATCTTCATGTTCAAATATCAGTTGTTATTTTATTCTTATGTTATCACTGAATTTGAAAATAAGACATAATTGTACTCGTAATAATCTGTTATTAGCCTTTCTTTATAATTCAAGGTTTATAAAATCATTTTATTCACCAAAAATTTTTAAAATTTAACCTCAAATATTTAAAAATCAACATTTTTTAGGTCTCATATTTAGGTCTTTCATTCATTTTGAGTTGATTTTTCATATATGGTGAGAGATTGGAGTCTGTTTTCAGCCTTCTGCATTCTTCCACCATTTACTAAAGAGATTTCCTTTTTGTTGATGATTTATTTTTTATTGGTTCAAAGGTAACCCTGAATGAATTACTGCAATTGGCATGCATGCTGATGTACTCTGCATAGTAATTTCACTAAAGATTTAGCTATGCTGTCAATTGCTCTGATAAAAAAAAAACCCTGGAATTAAAAACATGTCTTTCTTTAATATAATTCTTCGACCAATTTTCTCCATTTGAACATCTGTAAAATTGTCCCCACACGGTGCTATATTAAAAATACTTTTTTTCATGAGTTAATTTAAATATTCAATTTATTTTTGCTTGGTTTTTCTCTCCCTAACCTACACAATATAATGCCCCTTCACATAGTCTTGTTATTTGTACGAAATAACATGTCTTTGTATGAAACAAGACTTCACATAGTCTTGTTTTTTGTACGAAATCGAAATTTTCTTTTATTTTTATTTTCAGTTTTGCAGTATTGGGGGTTGAACCCAGGATCTCATGCTTGGCAAGAAAGTGCTGAGTGAACTATATCCCCATCTCAGACAAGTCAAGTCCTATTTTATTCAGAAATTACGGAAGACAAGATATTTAATCAATGAAAAAATACATTTTAATTCTATATGTATTTATGAATATCCAGATACATGAAAATTCCATAGCAAATGGGAAATCTGTAGTTTTAATTTTGATGCTAATGGACAAAAGTAATTTAGGCATACTCTGGGTCAACTTTTAATAGTAGCATTTACGTTCAGTTTCTGATTTTAAGACATCAAATAATAAGTGGAATTTTCTCAATATCTCTTCCCCTATGCTTTTGAAAAGTATGTCTAGATATCCCATACATTGGCCAGCAGCTAGACATCCTGCTGTCCAGATACAATCCCATTTTAAATGTACTCTTTTTTTTTGATAATTTTACAACCATTTTCTAAAATTAGGAAATAAATTCTATGGTTAGCCTACACCACATTTTCATTAGAATGCAAAGGGGTATTTTTGGCAAATATTTGTAGCATTATTAAAATTTTGTGATTTAAAAAAAAATCATTAAAATAATTTTAGGAGAAAATTCTTCCTATTTTTATAGAACCATTATTACAAACACAAATAAAGTTTCATAGTTGAAACTTACATAAATAATTTTTGCTTTTGAAATTTATGGAATGAATATGAAATTTCTCTAATTAAACAGGAAATATAATTCTATATTTTCAATCTTTTTGATATGAAACACAGAAAGTGAGGTCAATAGACATTTAGGACAGATACAATTGGGATGAGTGAAGCTATACACAGTTGGAAGACCAAAGATAGGAAAGATGGAAAGGTGAGCTCCAGGTATTAACTTGTGGAAAAATCCAAAGGAAGAAATCTATATAAAAATTTTTCCAGGACCAATGAAAGAAATGATGAGATCAAGTATTGGAGGCAGATGTTAAACAAAAACAACAATAAATAAATATATAATGAAGAAGTTCAAAGTACATTGCAATGTCGTGAACTGAGTCGGGAGTCGGGAGTCTATGTGTAGTTCTGTGGGAAACCCCTCGCTTGAATAAACTCAAAATAGAGCAAGTGCCACCTGAGCAGTCTGAGTAATGAGGAGTGGACGTGTGTTTCAGATGACATGCCTCCCAGTCAAAAATGGTTTTTGGCACCAGACTCTCCTCAGGGCACTCTTCATCTCCATGTTTCTCAGCATTTAGATCAGAGGGTCGAAGATAGAAGCAATGATGGTGTAGAAAAGAGCACTTTGTCAACTGGAAAAGTGGTGGCTGGTCTAATGTAAATGAAGAGAACAGGCACAAAGAACAAAACCACAACCATTAGGTGGGAACTGTAAGTGGAAAGAGCTTTGCTGCGGCTCTCTGGGGGGTAAGCCCTGATGGTCCATAATATCAAAAAGTAAGACAGCCATCAGGACCACAAAGGTCACCAACCCCATCATGCCTGAGTTGGCAACCACCAGGATTCCAACTACGTGTGTGTCCGTGCAGGCCAGTTTCAGCAAAGGGTGCACATCACAGAAATAGTGGTCTATTTCATTGGGGCCACAGAAGGGTAGGTTAATGGTGAGGAGGCCCTGAACCAAGGAATGCAAGAGTCCCCCTGCACAACAAGCAGTGACCAGAGCATTACATCTCTGCCCGCTCATGATGCTGGTGTAGTGCAGGGGTTTGCACATGGCCACATGGTAGTCATAGGCCATCACTGTGAGGATGAAGATCTCAATGTCCCCAAAGAAGTGCATAGTAAAGAGCTGTGCCATGCAGCTGTTATAAGAAATCATGTTCCTTTCTGCCAACAAGTTGGTGACTAGCAGCTTGGGTGTTACTGTGGAGGTATAGCACAGGTCTGAGAGAGGGAGATAATTAAGGAAGAAATACATGATTGATTCATTAGCTGACTGCATGTGATAAAATTCATTATTAGTATGTTTCCCATTCAAATAGTTATATACAAAATAGGAATAATAGAAAGCACAAGTTTTTAATTTTCTTGTTCTGAGAAAGTCCTAACAGTGTAAAATCTGTGATGTTATTGGCATTTTTCATGGTCCAATGCAGTTCAGGTTCAATAGTTTTAACTGAAAAAAAAAAAAGAAGACAAGTGAGCATGGAAATACTGACAGCACAGTATGAATTTCAGTATTATAGAAAACACTCATGTATTTAACCATATCCTTATTATATTATGAAGTGATTAATTCATATGGCTAGGCAAGCTATATATTTACCATCCTCTTCAGGTTGTATTTTATACTGAAAGGAAATAATTTCAATGTCTGAATTTGCTCAAGGCATAAACAAGGATATTCAGTGTCCTTCCACATGCTGTGCAAAGGACAACTTCATGAGGATGCATGTCCTGTCCTGGAGGAGCCTGCCTGCTCACTGTTTCAGAACAGTGCAGCCCAGGAGGGGCATTGTGCACCCCAAGGTGGAATCCCGTCTTTATTTAGGATTTTAAACTGGGCACCTTGATGCTCATATCTGTAATCCCAGGGCTTGGGAGGCTGGGACAGGAGGATCATGAGTTCTAAGCCAGCCTGAGGGAAGGCGAGGTGCTGAGCAATTCAGTGAGACCCTGTCTCTAAAAACAAATACAAAATAGGGCTGGGGATGTAGCTCAGTGGTTGAATGCCCCTGAGTTCAATCCCTATTACCAAAGGAAATAACAAAATAAAGATTTTTAATATTCTTACAGTTAGTTTTATTCTTTAAATGTTATATTAAAATATATATCCTGCTTATTAAATTGTTTGCACCCAAGGTGTATATTGCATTTACCTCCTCTGATCCTGATCTTGGACTATAAATCACTTTTATTTATCAATAGTATCATAAGGAATAAGGAGAATATGATACCATTTGAAGCCCAAGTTTCTATGATACTTCTTTTGACTTACACAGATAGATTAAAAGAAATAGTAGTCATTAAATATCTAGAGTTGAAAAATGTATGCTGCCTGCTAGAGGCAGGAACAACAATAATATAAAGTCTTAGCATATACAGGACTTCAATAATTACTTAAAGTACATATTATGTATAGCTTGGGTCCTTTCCACAGGATGACAATAACTTTAATATTGTGTTTATGTAGCTATGAAGCATAACATAATTCCTATATGAATGGAAATGAGAAAATATATACAAAGAAAATTTAATTAATAAGCAGGAAGATTTGAAAATTCTCTCTCTCTCTTTCTCTCTCTCTCTCTCTCACTCTCTTTCTGATCTTAACTAGATTCTACACCCACACAATGGGAAATATAAAATGATTTGCTGGTTTCCCTGTTTCTCTTATGTTAAAACACTTTGGAAACAAACTTTGCTATATTAATTCATATGCCTTGGGATCCAGTTTTTTTCTAGATTCTAAACAGTCATATTTCTTAAAATATAAGAATCGTGTAATTTTTCCAGAACTCCACAAGGTCTGTTAACGGTTGATTACTTCATTTCCGGAGTATGATTGAAGGATGCATCAGATAACAGGTTGCTTTTCCGAAGCCTTCTTTGCACCATCAGGGGATTTAAGTCACCTGCTAGGGGTTGTGCTTCGGGATCCCCCCTACTCAGTCCTTTCTCTTGGTATTAATAAGACATCATAGGACAGCTTCCAGAGCATGTGACATCTAGAGTCACAGAGACATTCCATTTCTGTTGAAATACCCCTCTGCCCACTTACAATTCATCCAACACATCATGCTTTAGAAACTATAAAAATTTGGTTCTCGTCTTTGCACCATTCTCAAAAGACATCACTTTCTATCTTCAAGAAGTTTTACTGGGCTCTTCAAACTATGCAGATCTTTATCTCCTTAATCCTCCCTAAAATGCTCCCATTAATCTTGCTATTGACACTTAATTTTGAGCAGCAGGTTGCTGGTTTTTATTTAGTTTTCCCAAGTTTGTTCTTCACACAGGTAACCACAGTGCCTTAGAGTGTGTGTCCTTGATGATTTGAAATCCTAGACAGTGTCGGTCATTCTGTGAATTGTGGATTCAGAGGCGAGACCAGGCAGGAGATTTTGCCATCTGATCTGGTCCAAGAACTTGTCTGACACTCAGCTACTCCTTTTTGACATGATCATCTCTACTCATCAATCTCCTGTGATTGCACAGACTGTATTACCTGGAGCTCACTGGGTTGTAGACACTAATGCTTTTTTCTTTCATTTTATTTATCCTTATATTAATCAACCCAAAGAAAAAGAAAGAGAGAGATTCAAGAAAATCTAACCTTTATGGAGACCATCCTCTGTGTGGGCACTTTGCTGAGTGTTTAACATGCACTATCTCATTTAACATAGTATTGTAAGAAAGGATAGGTTCTCAATGCAGGAAATAAAATTCCCCACTCAAGAGGGGGAAATTCTCAAAATTTCTGTTCAGAAGGTCTGCTCTTAAGACAAAACCTTTCCATCAATGGAAATAATTAATCCATGGTAGAGAAAGCACAGCTACTAGCAAGGTCCTAGAGTCTTTGTGGAAACCTTTTTAAATATTCAGATAGTGTAAGAGGAAATACTTTCTGTGGTAGTCAGTTCATTAAGAGCAAGATTCATCACGACTAGAGAGACCCATTGAAAATTTTTCCTTCAAACTTTCTACCTCTTGCCCTGAAGTCCCAATTGTATTTCCATAGTGAATTAAGTGAATCCATCCTGAATTCTAACACTGGGTATTCTGTGAGACATTCAAGTTTTTGTGAAGAAAGGAAAAATTTCAATTTATAAGATAATTCCTGAGTATCTATTGATTTGATATGGAATTTTCTGAATGATACTTTTCAATTGTGTCTTATGCATTATATTGAAACATTCTTATTCTAAGTGGAGGTCACTTTGAAGATGAGATTGCTTCTGAACACCCACAAGCATCATTAAAATCCTCTAAGATTATATGGTAAGTTGTTCAAAAGAACTGATGCTTATTGTTACTTTTCATATACTTTAATCTTTATTTTTCAGCATGTTTAAATACAGTCATAGTACATTTATCCCCACTCTAATTTTTAAGAGATGATTAATCTCATAAACTGATTTAACAGGTTATTTTTACAGGACAATGAAAGAGTCATAAAGATGAAGCAGTAGTTCTCAGGCAAATAGAACCAGTATTTTACCATGGAGACAGTCTTATGTTAGCTAAGATAATTCACTGAGGTGAAAACAAAATTTAAATGTACCTCCTACACATAAGACCTAAATATGAATACTAGATAGCATAAGACATCAGGTAGAGTACAAGTAAAACATGGAGAAATTTTTCTGGGATCAAGGACTGTGGATAATACAGGTCTCTCTGACTTCTTTATAAGTAACGTTGAAGAGAATTCCTTCATTGCTCAGCGTGTTAGTTCCACACATCAGCTGAGTGCATACAGTTAAACATAAATGGAAGTTCCACATGACCCTCAGAATGTGATCATATAACAATCAATTTTCAGAACAGCACATGAGATGACATTCTTAATTCTCATTTCATAGATAGACGAAATAGATGTGTGCTTTGCCAGGAAACTTATCCCAGGAAAGAAGAGTTGCAAGTGGAAGAATGAGGATTTTAGTCAGGATTCTAATATTCTTGCCAAGATGCTTAACCACTGTGACAAATTAGGATTTTCCATCAGGGTCTGTATCCCACTTTATAATGGTATTGCAGAAGTGAGAATTGGTTGTGAGGGACAGATGAGGACTGAGGAACTCCTGTAAGAATGCAGAAAGATTGATTTTCTTAATATTTGAGAGTTCAAATGGATCACTCTCTATGTCTGCTGATGAAATTACTTCTCTAAAATTGTCTCAAATAGCATTTAATTATAACAATTATGGTCATGTCAGCAGAGGATTACTGGTGCAACATTTCTGTAGCATGGCAACATGTGGTATATAAATTAAATCTAAGAATTTCAAGAAAAATACATGTTAGGAATTTGGAGGATGAAAATAAGGAGAATAAGAATAACCTGAGTCCTGTTCTTAGCTCTGCCATTTATTTGGGGCTTGTTTTAGAGCACAATTCTTAATTTCTCTGTGCCTATATTACAAGTAATGTAAGTACAAATATACCTATAAAGTGATGGTCAGCAATGACTAGTCTTGTAGTGACTAGTGTATTTCATTTTGCAAGCACTCGGTACCATGAAATACACAGAATAAACATTACAATATAATTTATCATTGGCTTTTATGAAGTTCTTTGGTTAAGTCATTGAGAATTATGAATTATTTCACAGTAGCTTTTTATACTTACATTTCCATCACTGTTGCTCTGTTGTTCTTTACATCAATTCTCACGGAATATCTGCCTCCTGGAGTTCCTGGATCCAGCTTGCACTATTCACTGAACCTTGATCAACTTCTTCCATCACACAATGGTGTTTGCAAGAGTAATGCCCCAGATTCCCTCTTCCTCAGATTCCTAGTCCTACTTGTATTCATTTTCTCAGTTACCTTTTATAGCTTCCTTTTTCTAAGAATAAAGATGAAAATTGTTACTATACAATGATGACTATTGCATCCATTTTCTGCCCTCCCCTCATGGGCTTAATTGTCAAAATCTGTACAATCTTTGAGTTATATCACTCTTTTCATCATCTCAGAAAATTCAGCATACTCAGAAGGGCTCCTGCTTGTGTGTCTGTTTCTCATCCATAGACTTCTGCCAGAATTAACATCCAGGAGGCATTAGAGTCATCTGGAACAACACAGAATGTTTTCCTTTTCAAAAAAAAAAAAACAACAAAAAACCCTGTTAATAAAGAAAAAACTCATCTGATTTCAGAGCACAACAGAATCCAAGCTATTATGTTTCATTGCAATAGAGAAGTTTAATCAATTCAAGGATTTTTATTTTCCTCAGGTAATGTAATAAACTTACACTCAAAGTACATGGAGAAGAGAAACATGACAGAGTTTGTTCTTCTGGGACTTACACAAAACCCAAAGATGCAGAAAATTATATTTGCTGTGTTTTTGCTCATCTACATCATTTCTATGGCAGGGAATTTGCTCATCATTGCCAGCCCACTGTTGGGGTCCCCCATGTACTTTTTCCTGGTCTTTCTCTCCTTTATTGATGCCTGCTATTCCTCTCTCAATACTCCTAAATTGATTGTGGATTCACTTGATGAAAAGAATATCTTCCTGTTCAATGGATGTATGGCCCAAATCTTTGGTGAACCTTTCTTTGGATGTGCAGAGGTCATTCTGCTTACGGTGATGCCTATGACTGCTATGTGGCCATCTGAAAGCCCTTGCACTATGCAACCATCATGAACTGGAGAGTGTGCATGCTGCTAGTGGGGGTGTCCTGGATGGGAGGCTTTCTCCATGCAACCATCAAGTTCCTCTTCATCTTCCCACCACCCTTCTGTGGCCCTAAAGTCATAGATCACTTTATGTGTGATCTGAGCCCCTTGCGCAATCTGGCCTGCACTGATACCCACACTCTGGGGCTTTTTGTCATTGCCAACAGTGGGTTCATCTGCCTGCTAATCCTTCTCCTCCTGGTCTCCTATGTGGTCATCCTGCACTGAGGACACAGAGCCTGGAAGGTAGGTGCAAATCCTGTCCACCTGTGTCTCCCACATCACAGTGATGCTTTTATTTTTTTCCCTCCTTGTTTCTGTACCTGAGACCTGCAGTTACTTTACCTATTGATAAGGCAGTTGCTGTTTTCTACACTATGATAACTACCATGTTAAATCCTTTTATCTACATGCTAAGAAATGTTCAGATGAAAAGTACCATTAGAAAAGTATTTATTAGAAAGGTTCTTTCTGTTGACAAATATGCCTGAAAAGCAACAGTAAATAAACTGAGGAAAGGCCCTTTTGAATGATCTTAGCAAGCAGCACTTATGAGATTAAAAAAGAAACATTCATTCAAAATTCTTTTCATCAATCTCTTGAGATTTAGTAAATTATGTTTTTTTGCATGTGAATTTGGATCATGAATCCCAATATTATTCATAAATGTAAAAGCACCAAGAATTAAAATAAAAAATAAACAACCAAAACCCTTCTGCTTTCAAGGAAGGAAAAATTGGTTCAGAGAATGGGAAAAAAACTAGTTCTCGACCACTTTGCGTCTTTGGACGCTTTTATCAAATCAGGGCTTGCTTTTGATATCTCCATTTCCATACATGGATTCATATGCTGTGCTAATAAAAATTAAATAACTGAATAGGCTGGTGTTGAGCAATAATGATCATAACACTCAAAAGCAATAAGCACAGCATAATTACTGTCCCCTTTTTATCTGTCAGGAAACTGACAGAAAGAAGTTTATCTGACTACGTGTATCAATGATCCTGCAATCAGAATATAATAGGTTTACTGGATCATACTCTTAATTCCTATGTTATAAGGCCAAGTAATTATAAAAAAGAGATCATGTTACTGTACTAATTGGATTGCATATACTAGTTGAATTTCATACTAAATATCTAATGATTTTCATAAAAAATTTCTTGTAAAATGCATATCCACAATTGAAAGTCATAAGTTTTAGGAGAATTAGAGTAACTAAGGCCTTTAAGGCTACAAAGCTGAAGCAACATTGACTTTAGATTGGAAGCAATGCAGACTCAACCAAATTTCCTTCTAGTCTTCAGACAGGGTCTGTACACTCAGGTCACTCTACTGTGATAGCCCAAGAGAATGAAGGGTGAGTCAAATAAAAGAATGCTTGAATTTCAGAGAGGAACTCCTAGTTGAATATTACAGAGCTAGACTCCATGAGAGCTTTAGTTTCTCAGTGGCACTAGCCTGTTTCAAGTATTCAAAAAGCACATGTGGCTCTTGTGTTGGACAGACAGATGAAAACATTTTTATCATTGCCAAAAATTCTATTAAACAGTCTGGATCATTTAAAAAAATAACATAAATAAGTTAAATAAAATATACAGCTAAAAATTTACTGAAGACTGAAGTTTTTTTTTTTTTTTATTGTCTTCTGATTCAGACTGACCTCTATGGGAAACCACAATTTGTTTTTACCCCTGTGTAAACTGAGGAATGAGAAAGAACTTAGAACTGAGTTTCTCAGTGTATGAGCAAATATTATATTGTGATATTCTTCCAGCAAGATTTCATTATCCTCTGCATGGGGACTGTGTATGATTTTTCTGTTACTTGGTGGACACATTTCATTAGTAAAACCTGCTTTATCAAATAAAACATCTGTCTATACAAAAGCAATTTCAGGATTAATTTTTGTTTCATTAAATACCTCCTTCACTCATTAATAAACCCAAAGATTTGATTCCAAAATATGAATATTTGGAAGGAATTCTGAGGTAAATAAAACATGCCTAGGTTCTTGGTGCTTAAGTGAGAGACACTAGAAGAGGGTAGGGAAATACTGCTTAGTGTTATAGGTACACGTTAAGATGGACAGGAAACTGTGAAGACATACTGAATGGACAACAAACAAATACCTGGAGAGGGGTGCAGGTGGGAAAGGATTCCCAGAAGGAAAAACAAAAAATTGCACTCATGGGATAAAAGTGGTAAGGAGAATGAAGAGTCAAAAGGTTGGATCAAAGCATTCCTATGGCTGATAAGTTAAAAATAAAATGTGCAGGAAACCTAAATCATTCAACATGGTTGTGGTTATTAATTTATACTTTTATTTAAGATTCATTTAAAGAAACTGCACAAGGGCCAGGCACAAAGATGAACACCAAGCTAGTGTAAAGGTAAATTGCAACTCCTGAGAATGGGAAGAAAGGAACAGGCAAGATCAAAAAATATCTAGGTCATGTTAAAGCTTAATGGCAAAAACCTAGGGAAAAATATAAGAAAGTATTTTTAAGAGGGCAATTGATATAATTGTGTTGTACCCAAAGAAAATAAAATCATCCAAGCAGATCACGTAAAGCCAAAAGAAGCCTTTATTTTTAAGCTGATCAGCGACAATTGTCCTTACTCCTAAAAGCGGAGTGCTGGGAAATTGTGTGGTAGTTCTTCCACTGCCAACTTTTATAGGGCTCGGAAGGGATTAGGGCGGGGCTATGGGGAGGGGGATTAGGGTAGGGCTGACTCTCTCCTGATGGCACTGGAGAATCTTTTTGGGAAGTACAACAATTGTATTTCAGATTATAATATCTTGGCCCCCAGTATGAGCAATCAACAAAGCTATATGATGGGCAGGAGGAGAACAGAACCTCATATAATGATCTGAGGCTGAAAGGCTGGGATTGCTCCCTGGTCCTGCTGGTGAGGAGGCAGAGTACAGTGGACACTTGAATCATGCTCAAATTCTGCCAGTAGGTCACTGTGCACAAGACCCAGGTGCTTGACTCTGGGCTGCTAAGAGTTCACAGCCCTAACCTTCTCTGGACAACTACACCAAAGAAAGTAGGAGGTTTTATGCAGGGATTATTTCACTATTTTATGGCCCTAAGTGGAAAAATAAAAGACTATCGCAAGAATCTTAAAAAGGTTCTGTGTCCCCCAGCTCCCTGCTGAACAAATTATGTACTATAGTTTTAACAGTGGTCAACTTCATGCTTTGGATATAGCACTTGCTGCTCTAAAACAGACATGTATTTTCTTCTCTCTTCTCCTTTCCCTCCCTAATCTCTTCTCCATGATCCCCCTCCTAATCTCAGGAGAAAATCAGGATTCCTTTGAATCACCTTTTTTTTTCTTTTTTTTTTGGAACCAGGGATTGAACTCAGGAACACTTGGCCACTGAGCCACATCCCCAGCCCTATTTTGTATTTTATTTAGAGACAGGGTCTCACTGAGTTGCTTAGGGCCTCGCTAAGTTGCTGAGGCTGGCTTTGAACTCGCGATCCTCCTGACTCAGCCTCCCAAATCGCTTGGATTACAGACTTGCACCACCGCACCTGGCTTGATTCAACTCTTTAAAATCTCTCCGTTGCCCCTGATGAAGAGAATCACTGACTCTGGGAGAGGAGTTCCCTGTGTTTCTCTAGCAAAAGCTCAAGTTTCTTTTTCCTTTTTCTCAAAAGCTTGCCTTCGTTATTGGATTGGCATCAGGGATGGGACTGAGCTGTAGGTCACACAGTGAGCACTCCAGAGCTGCCAAGGCCCAGGCTAAAGCCTGACTTCATGGGACCACATACTTTTCTCCCTCTCTCATCAGACTCCTTCAGTTCCTGCTTCCATATGACACATTCATAGAAATCCCCACATCAGATTCTATGTCACAAACTGAAATACAGTTCCCTACATATTTTGAAGTTATAAACAAAGTAATCAATTGATGAGGAAGATTAGAAAGAAAGGAGTTATGGGTGAGATCCAGGTTCTGGCTTCCATCACTAGATGGATGAGGGAACTGAGAAAGTGGAATGGAGAGATCTTTGCAAGTGAAAAGGGCCTCTCCATCTCCAGCAGAGGTGCTCTGCAACCACCAGTAGGTGGTCTCCCCAACTCTTCTAAGGAATGCTGCAACTGTGCCTTTAGAAACCATGGAGCCACACTCTGAGGAAGTTTCCCTGAGACAATACTGACTGTTTAGGACTGACTCTAACCCCCCACCCCTTCTTGATTCCCAACCCTCTAGCTGGGCCCAAGTCCCAGCAGGGTCTAAAAGAGTCACAGTATGTGACCCATGAAAAGGTGAAATATACTCCAAAGGCATCATGATCTTTCTAATTTATGCAGACAGGAAGGCAGAAATATATGTGTTAATACATGTTAAGAATATGCAAGAATGATTAAATAAACACAAATTTGGATCGGGTCAAATTTACTGATATAGGCTTCACTAAACAAAGATTGTTTCTTTAGCTGCTGTTCCCTGCAGCTCAGGGAATGGAAAGGGACTCTGGTTATTTGACTGCAATAAGGACCAAATTAGGCTACTGTGAGTGAACTGGAAAGGGATTTGAAGGCATAGAGAAATCAGAATGCAGTGTGTTTTGTCACTTAAGACCTACAAACCCACCCTAGGAGAGTCCAGAAGTCTAACTTCCATTGCAACCCTGAGTCATAAGTTTGGAGAGGAGATTCGATATCCTTGAAGACTGCTGTAAGTGATCCTCCCTGTTAGAGGGACCCCTCAGTGGAAATTGTGGTCCCTGGACTGTAAAGTGCAAAGTGAATAATTGGTCCAGGGCAGGCAAGGGCCAAGGGACAGCACTCCATGTCCCAGGTTTTGGTGTTGTGGCTATTGCAGTGTGAGGAAGGTATAGAAGGGCTTAGAGCGCCAGGGCAAGTTGACACCAAAGAGGTTGGGCACTGGGGCCAGAGCATAGGAGCATGGAGAGGGTCTGCTTGATGAAAGCATTCCTGGACACAGTGGGATATCCAATCAGACTGACATGTTGGCACTCCTGCCCCTAAGTGGGGGATCCAATAGAAAAACAAAAACAGGTGCATGGACAGTGGGGACACTAATCAATGATAGTGAGGAGAGTGTGGACAGTGTGGACAGGGAAGAAGATAAGGAAACGAGGAAATTTCAGAGATCATAAAAAAAAAAAAAAAACCACCAAAACTCCCCACCAGATTGCTGGTTTCTCTTTGGAGAAGTGTATCTCTGTCACTTTTACAATAAACCCGATGCTTGCTCTCTCTCTGTCTTTTTCTTCAATTCTTTGCTTAACAGAGACAATGAACCAACACCTCTAGATGGTAGCAAGTGAAAAACAGAGTTAAAGAAGAAATCTGCTGACCTGCAAAGACCTATGACCTTGGCTGGTTGATTTTAGGCTTCCTAGTAGTGAAACACTATAGAAATCCTAATGAGCTCTTACTTGATATATTTAAGCAGAAAAGTTCAAGTGAATGAAATAAAATCAGAAAGTAATGTTCCTTCAATCAACTTCCAGTCTTGAGCCACTCTGCATATCCAGATACCTAAAATCAAAGAGAAGTTGAATATGCTTGAGGAAGGAGCCAGGAGCAACTGCTTCAGATTTATGTGAATCTGTCTCCTCGCCTTTTTCAAGATACCTGAAAGACTTTTTCAGGTTAACTGTGCATTAGGCAAAGAGAAATAATCAGGCATTGCTATGACTACTGAACCAATGGAGAGAAGAATATTATGGTGGAAAAGGCCAAGCAGAAACTAGTAGAACTATCTCTATCCAGGGAAATAGTAAAACAAAAGTAAACTTCTAATTTGCATGGTAAAAGTAGTATTGCATTACAATTTACAAATATCAATTGTATTCCTAGAGAGATTTAGGAGATTGCTGCCACCATGAGGGACTTGAAAGATCCACCAGTGGTGATTCTCACCACATGAAACTGAACTACTTTTCCTTATAGAATAAGCATATAGAATATGGAAACTCCAATTTCAGCTGCTGTACCAAAAATGGTTTCAGTGTTTGAACAAATTAACACATCCTCCTGGTATCTCATATATAGCTAATGATCTGGTAAAGTCTTCTATCCCATACCTTTCAATAAGACCATCAAAAGCAGCTTGTTGTCATCCAACAATGCCGGCAATGCACAATCTATCTCCTAACTTAGGGGATGATGTTTCAGCCCTATTTCATAATTCTCTTTCCAAAACCCAGGCAACCCTTCATAGAGAGAGAAACTCAGTGAGTTTCAAGAGAACACAGAAAATCATTCAATACTGTGATGGAGATTCAAAGAATTCCTCAATCTCTACATATACTATATTGAATTAATAAGAGGGCATCAATAGGAAAACTACATCAAAAGAAGAGAGAATAATAAGATTGGAGACTGTTATTTGAAAATACACAGTCTGAGGAGTAAAAAGAAAATAAGAATTAAATGAATAAGTCTTTTGGAAACTTTAAGTTGGAATTAAAAGATAAAATATTTGAATTCTTAGGTTTCAAGAGGGACTTGAAAATGTCAAATTGTAGATAATCTATTCAAATAGATATAAAAGAAAATTTTCCAAACTTAGGTAAATTCTGAATAACCAGGTGGAAAAGCAGCAAAGTCACCAGTTTAACTCTACCAGCCACTATGAAAATCAGTTTGGAAATTACTCAAAAAACTAAAAATAGAGCAGTCATATGATCCAGTTATCCTACTCCTGGGTATATATCAGTGTCTATCAGTAAATGAAGAGATTAAAAATATATGGATCATATATAAAATGGAGTATTCAACTTAAATAAGAATGAAATTTAGTCATCTGCAACAACATGCTGGAGGTCGCTCTGTTAAAGGAAGTAACAACAGGACTGCATGACTCAGCCATATGTGGAACCTAGAAAGGTCGATGTCATGGACATTGAAGGTAGAATGGTGATTACAAGTGACTGAGGAGATAAAGGGGTTGGGGAGTGGATTCTGATCTATGGGTAGGCAACTGCAGGTAGGGAGGAATAAGAAGCTCAGGTGTGCTATAGCACAATTGGGTGAATTTAATAACATTGTACAGTGCATTTCAAAAAAACTAGAAAGAAAATTGTGAAAGTTTACACTCTAAAGAAATGATAAATGTTTGAGGAGATTAACATGATTAGCCTGATTTAAACATTATGCAATGTGTAGATGTATTGAATGGTGCCTCATTAATGCATACAGCCGTTTACATATTTACACATTATTTTTAAAAAATTGGTAACAAAAAATGTGCTTTACCTTGAATGGACACTTCTCCAAATAAGACATACCAATGGCCAGCAGATAAATTAAAAGGTGCTTGATGCCAATATAAGCATCAGGAAAAATGCAAATCAAATCACAATGAGATATCAATGCAATCCAATAGGATGGGAATTATAAAATTCAAACAAAGACAAAAAGATGATAAATGTTATTAAGGATATGAGAAAAAGGAAATCTTTTTCCACTATTTTTGTTAATATAAATTGGTTCAGCCTTTATGGAAAGAGTACAGAGTTTCCTAAAATAATTGCAGAAGTAATAATGTCAACCTTCAAAAAGAAGAAAATCATGATTTACGTTCTTGATGATTGCCCTTCAAACTGGAGTGAGATGAAATTTCATGGTAGTTTTTCTTTTGTCTTATTTTTTAAAGTGTAGATGGACACAATACCTTTATTTTTTGTTAACATGATGCTGAGAATTGAACCTAGTGCATCACATGTGTTAGGCAAGCACTCCACCACTGACCCACAATTCCAGCCCATCAGTGTAGTTTTGATTTGCCTCTGTTTGATCACTAGCGATACTGAACATTTTTTCATATATTTGTTGACCATTTGCATTTCGTCTTTTGAATAAAGTCAGTTTTGTTCTTTTCGTTGTTTATTGATTGGGTTACTTGCTTGTCTGCTTTTGTTTTTTGTTTTTTGGTTTGGTTTGTTTTTTTGGTAGTTCTTGGGTGTTTGGTGGTTCTTGTTTTTTGGGGTATTTTTTTTGTTTGTTTGTTTTTTTGTTTTTGGTGTCAAGGTTTTGAGTTAAGTATTCTGTTGGAAGAAGAGTTCACAAAGATCTTCTCCCACTCTGCAGGCTCTCTCTTCATGCTCTAGTTTCTTTTGCTGTGCAGAAGATTTTTTATTTGATGTCATCACACTTATTGATTTTTGGCTTTTATTTCTTGAGCCTTTGATATCTTGTTAAGAAAATGGGTGCCTGTGCCTGTGCTCCAACTTCAGGGAATATACAATTCCCCATTCAGAGGCTAGTGATTCTCAAACATATCATTCTAGAATACCTGCTTCTATATTTCCATAAGAAGATATAATTAATTCCTGGGAGAGAAAACACAAGTATCAGCAACATCTCTAAGTCCTTCTAGAAACCTCTTAAATATCCTGGTATTGTGAGATGATGATAGTTTTGTTGTAGTTAATTCATCCAGAATGAGATTCATCATGAGTGACCCATTTGAATTCTTTTCCTTCCAACCTCCTGCCTTCTGTCCTGCTGGACCACAGCAACAGAATGATTTTCATTTCTCTGTAATATATCAAGCAACTTTATTGTAAATTAAAATCACACCATTTCTATTAAAATATTTTAGGCTTTAAGTTAAAAGGAAAGATTCAGACTTTTAAAGATCACTTCATGACATATGATTTGATGTTGGGTTAGCTGAACAATGTCTTTGGAAGTGCACTTCCAAGTCATATTAAAATTCTTATTTCAAGAAGAGGTCTCCATGAAGATGAAATTGTTTCTGGACACTCAAAACATAATTAAAATCACCTAAAACTACCAAGGTAAGATTTTCAACAGTGCTAATGTTTGTTAATTTTGTAATTTTTCATATGCAGAGATCATTAACTTTCTAGATTTGTTACATACGTCAGTGTAATTTGTTGAATACTGTTGTAGGATAGTTCACCCTCATTCCATTTTTTCAAAAGATAGTTGGTAAATATCAACAAATTTAACAAATTTTTAATATTGAACAAATTTAACAATAGACAATTTGAGTGATGAAGCTATGTATAAAATCCAGCTTCCTAATAATGACTAAAGTTAGTTTGCCATGAGACACTTCATTTAATAACCAAGACTAATTATGCAGATAAAACCAAAATTTAAGTGCACCTTTCACACACATAAGACAGATATAAATTTTAAATGACACAAATCATCAGCTGCAGAGTCCTCCTACAAACAAGTCCTTCTGGGATTAATTGCTATGGTTCCAACAGGTCTCTGTGTCTTTTTTAAAAGCAGAAATGCAGAGCATTACTCCTGAGCTGACCGGAGGCTTGAAAATACCTCTGTGCTCTCATTCAAACTGTCAATTCAGCTTTTCTGAGAGCATACACAGTGATAAAAATAAATGAAAACCCTATATGTGTCCCCAGAACTGTAATGAATGTGCTCATGTAACAATCAATTCTCGAAAAAACCCAAGAGGTGATATTTTCACTCAAACTTTGTAGATGATAAAGCAGATGTGTGCAGAGCCAGGAAACGTACCCAGGTAAATGAAGTTGCAAGCAGAAGAAACAGTATTCAAATCTGGTTTTACTGACTCTCAAACCAGTCTCTCTTAACTACTGTGAGGGTTGACTCTGAGGTCCATCTTTTATAGTGGTATTAGAGAAGGGAGAACTGGGTGTGAGGGACAAGCCAAGTGAAAGGAGCCCTTCCAAAATGAAGAAACACTCATTTACTTAATATTTGGGAATTCAAATGATTTATTATGTGTCTCTATGTCTGCTGATGAAATTGCTTTGCACAAACTTTCCTTTGAAGTTGTTCATCATTGTTTAGTATAACATAGTATGAGATTTATAGGTTAAGGAGGAGAAAACAATATACATTAAAGAATTGGATGGCAAAAAATGAATAAAGGACTAACTTGAAGCCAGGCACAGAGGAACATGCCTATAAATCCCACTTACTCAGGAGGCTGAGACAGGAGAATCACAACTTTAAAATAAACCTGAGTAACACCATAAGACCCCATCTTAAAATAAAATGTAATGATCTAATTATCCTTTTCTTGACTCTATTACTTATTAGTTATTTATTCTGAAATAGGATCCTTAATTCCTCTGTGCATATATAAATAAGCATAAAGATGGGTAAAAATAAATGACAACATTAGGCATTCAGTAACTTTGTTTTGAGAACTAGATCTGCTCATGTCTATAAAATGCTTAGAGCACACATAGAGCTCAGTTCCTGCAGTTAACATGATCAAGGTTATTAGAGTTGCTCATGTCATTTCTGAGATGATTTTCTTACCTGTCACAATGATGGAATAACACCAGTCACACAGGTAACATCAAGTATTAGGAGGAATTGTGCCTGTAAAGCACTTGCTTGCATGTCATACACAGAACGAATATCACTTGCTTTAAAATTGGGTGTCATAAAGTTATTAGATTTAGTCAACAAATTTTATGAATTATTATATAGTTGCTCTTTTGTACATTGGTTACATTTCTCTAAGTGTCATCCTCCTCTCTTTACATCAGTTGTTATCATTAATTAATCTGCTACATGGGCTTCTTTTTTTTTTTTTGCAGTGCTGGGGATTTGAACCCAGGGCCTTGTGCTTGTGAGACAGGCACTCTACCAACTGAGCTATATCCCCAGCCCTACATGGGCTTCTGATCTCTGGCTTCCACACCTTATTTAACCCCACTCTGCTTCAGCCAGGACACAAAAAGGTGGTTACAATAGTAACATCTAATTTCCCCTTCCTTAAGTTTCCACCATCCTTGATTCCTATTCTTAATTAGCTCTCATGTTTCCCCATTTCCTAAGGAAAAAAGGGCAACATTCATTAGTTAAACCTTGAAGGCAATCACATTCCTCTCTTTTGGGGTTTACATGACACTATTAGTGCAACTGTTAATTCAATTTAGTCTTTGAGTCATCTCAGACAGTTAGGAGTGCACAGCCTCTTGCCTTGGGTGTTCAAAAAATTTTCTTGATATATATATATACTTTGCAGGATCTTCACTGGGAGGGAAAGTAATCTTCAAGACTCAAACACATTCTTTATTCATCTCATCCAAAAGTATGAATACAAAAAATCCACAAAAATTCTCACAACTAAATAGAATCTATACTTTATTTACTTATCAGAATGGAGAAGTTTAACAAAGTTAAGGTTGACTTTTTTTTTTTTCAGCTATGTGATTAACTTTTACATGAAGTACATGGAGAATAGGAATAACGTGACAGAGTTTGTTCTTCTGGGGCTTACTGAAAATCCAAAGTTGCAGAAAATTGTATTTGCTATGTTCTTGCTCATCTACATCATCTGTATGGTAGGAAATATGCTTATTGTGATCACCATCACTTCCAGCTCATTGTTGGGGTCCCCCATGTACTTTTTCCTGGCCTATCTCTCCTTTATTGATGCCTGCTATTCCTCTGCCAATACCCCTAAGCCAATGGTAGATTCACTCAAAAAAAGGAAAACGATCTTGTTCCATGCATGCATGATTCAAATCTTTGGGGAACATTTCTTTGGAGGTGCTGAGGTCATTCTGCTTACAGTGATGGCCTATGACCGCTATGTGGCCATCTGCAAGCCCTTGCACTATACAACCATCATGAACCGGAGAGTATGTCGCCTATTAGTGGGAGTGTCATGGTTGGGGGGCTTTCTCCATGCAACCATTCAGATCCTCTTCATCTTCCCACTACCCTTCTGTGGCCCTAATGTCATAGATCACTTTATGTGTGATCTGAACCCTTTGCTCAATCTGGCCTGCACTGATACCCACATTCTAGGGCTCTTTGTTGCTGCCAACAGTGGGTTCATCTGCCTGTTAAACTTCCTCCTCCTGCTGGTCTCCTATGTGGTCATCCTGCGCTCCCTGAAGACCCACAGCCTGGAGGCTAGGCGCAAAGCCCTGTCCACCTGTGTCTCCCACATCACAGTGGTTGTCCTGTTCTTTGTTCCCTGCATATTTGTGTACATGAGACCTGCAGCCACCTTACCCATTGATAAAGCAGTTGCTGTATTCTATACTATGATTACTCCCATGTTAAATCCCTTAATCTACACCTTGAGAAATGCCCAGATGAAAAATACCATTAAGAAATTGTTTAGCAGCAAAGCCTTTTCGGGTGACAAATGAAGGTACCTCAAGTCCAATATTGTTTTAACTGAAGAAAGGATCAAAAGACATATTGAACAATCTCAGCAAGGAATACCTAAAGGATACAGAAAAAACATACTATAATTCATAAATTCTTCATCAAGGCAACCATACATGGCATAAAATAGTGGAGAAAACCTAACCCAGGACCATTCTCTCATATTTGTAAAATTCTCCTTAATCAGGGTTTTTTATTTCTACCTTCATTCATGTATGTGCATTCATAGGTGATCCTTCTATTGAAAATAAAAAATAAATAATTAAAAATAGTAGTATTGGGCAATAATCTCTATAACACCCATAAGATATGTACACTGCTATTATGAAATAGATTAAAGGTGTGTCTCAAAAGCACCTGTTAATGTAGAAATATCAGAGGGAAATTATTATATTATGAGGGCAGTGAACTGATCAGGCCATCCTAGCTTGAATGGACTGACTGGGTGGTAATTGTAGGCAAGAGGAGCATGGGTGGAGGGGGTCACTGAAGATGTGCCCTGGAAGGCTGCATCTTCCCTGCAGCCCTTCCTCTCTCCCTCTCTTCCCCTCCCTGCCATGAGCTGAGCTTTCCTCCCTTGGCTTTTCCCACATGATGTGCTACTCTGGACCCAGAACAGTAGGGTCAGATGTCTACAGATGGAGACCTCTGAAACCATGAGCCCCCAGTAGAAACATTCACCCCTGTAAGTTGTTATTGTCAGGTATTCAGGTCATAGCAATGCTAAAGCTGACTACAACAACTGTTGTTATCTCCGTTTTACCTGTGAGGATACTGGCAAATGAGAAGCTATCAGCATAAATACAGTGATGATCCAATAACCAGAATACTGCTGATTTTCCAGATCATACTCTTAACTCCTATGATATACTACCAGGCAATGATGACAAAAAGGTCAGATAAGTACACTAGTTGCCATCTTAGACAAAACTGTGCCAGGGACGTTATGTATACTAAGTGATTAGAACTAATAATCTAACAGCTTTCTTTAATATATTTTATTAATTTATATAGCACAACTGATGTTCATATATTTCCAGTAATATTATGGTATCTAAGGATTTTAGAGCTTGAAAACACATGGAGCATTTATTCTCTGCGTGGTCAGTAGCAAAGATTCACAATATTTTAAAATTTTCTTCTGATATTCAGAGGGGTTCTGTAGTGCTAAGCTCACCCTATGCTGATAAACTATCAAAAAGAACTATTAATCAAATTAACAACTTGAATGTCAGACAGGAACTCTATTTACTAAATGCACAGCTATGATCCATAACAATTATCCAACAATTATTTCTAGGACATACCAAACTCTGACACCCAATAAATATTGAATGAAATAATAAATATATAAAATAACATACATAAATTAAATTAAATACACTGTAGGAGAAGAGTAACAGAAACAAGGGAATTTTTTTTCTACCTCATCTCATTCATACTGAGAATTCCAGATAGACGTCTTAGAGGAGCCTCATTGAGTATTTTTACTTAAAATGGGAATGAGAATTTTTTAAATGTGTTTCTCATAATATGAACATTTATTTCACTTTACTCTCTCTCAAAAAGATTTCATTCTCCTATGGGTGTGGGGTATTTATGATTTTTCTAATATGTTCACGTTTTATTACTGAATGCTATTTTTAAATTTAAGTAGCTCTGCTTATGCAAAAAGCAATTTACTTCTTGCCATACAAAGGTTTGAGACAAAGGAATATTGATATTTTGGAAGCTTTGTAGGTGAATAAAAAGATACCTACAAGACAGCTATATCCTTCATAGAGTTAAAGATATATTGAGAGCCTCCAAGGGTATAGAACATTACTTTGGAGAGTTATATATGGTAAAATGGAAAGAGTGGTGTGAAAGCATATTGGAAGACCAGTGAGCAAGATCTGAAGAGGAGGGTCAGGAAAGTTTTTCTAGATGGAAACACATGAAAAATGGCACCCATAGAATAGAATGGGGTCAGTAGAGTACCAAGACAAGAAATTGAGTCAAAGCATTCCTAAGACAGACAATAGACAACAAGGGTCAGGAGGCATGAAAGACCATGCAAGAACACTAATCAACTCCACGTGGTTGGGATTATTAAATGACATATTAGATAATTAATTATTCATTGAAAAATCATAGGTGTTAGCCACTAAGCTACTATAGCTGTGCATTAAGCTACTATGAAGATACATTATGATTCTTGACCCTGGAGAGGAAAATATAGGCAAAATCAGGAAGGCACCAATAATCCTGTCAAACCCTAATGGTGAGGACCATGGAGAAAACATTGAAAGTACTTTTAAACCAGTGAGTGACATAGTTAGATTTTAGTTTTACAATGATAATTCATGTTACAGTGAGAGAAATAATTTGAAGGAGAAAACATTGACAGCAGGATAACAGATGACTATTGTAATGACAAGAATGTGAAAGACTGTGGATTCAGCACTGGTCCTGCTGTGGAGGAAGCACAGTGGACTGTCGAATCCACATCAGATCTCCTCTTACAAGGCCCTAGGGTCCAACACAGCTAGTATGAATCTGGGATTCTAGCAGTTCACAGTCTTAGTCTTTTCTGAACAATTTCAATAAAGGATAGGGAAGCTACAACCCAGGGATTCTGCCCCCTCCCCATGTTTGGGCCCCAAGCTCACAATGAAAGACTATTATGGGCCATAAAAGTTGGGATCCTGCCTCCATGTGGAGTCAGCCATGTAGTACAGTGAACACTCCAGATTTGCCAAGTTTCCCAGCTGAAGCCAGACTTGACCTTACACAATACACTTCCCTTCCCTACTCATCAGGTTCTCTAAGTCCTGGCCTCCATATGTTACCTTCATAAAAATTCTCACTCTTCTGCATCTATAGAATGCAAACTGATTTGGAAAGAGAGAAACAGTTCCCCAAATATTTACAAATTGTAAAAAAGAAATAACTGAAGATGACTGAAAGGAGTCATGATGGAGTCATAACTCTTCTGCCACTAGGTAGATGAGGGAACTGAGAAGATGGAGGAGAGAACTATGAGTCTTCCTGAGCGGAAGTGGTTTCTCCAACTCTAGTAGAAGTGCATTCCTACACCAGTAGGTGTTCTGCCCACCCCTAAGGAAACTCATCATCTCCCAGGAGGCAGTTGCTCTGCAAGACAATTCTGAATCTGGATTAACATCCACCACCCCTCTTGGTTCCTACACCTACACTAGACTCAAATTTAAAAAGGACCCTAAAAAAGCTGCAACGTGTGTGACCCATGAATAGACACACTGGAATCCAAAGGTCTACATGATTTTTGTAACTTATATATAGGAACATGTATGAGAGTACATATTAAAAATGTTGGGAAATGGTGGAACAATATAAAGTTCGGTGAGGTCAAACGATACAGGTTTATTAAACAAAGATTCTTTTTTCAGTGTTTTATCTTAGGAAAGTAGAAAAGGGATTGGTTTAGTTAGTTGGTTGCAACAACAATAACATTAAAATAGTGCTCAGGTGTGAACTAGAAATTCTGAACCTTCCCTGGTCTAACAGTGAGAAAAGGATTCCAAGTCTTAGAAAAAGTGTAATGTAGCATGATTTGTCATTTAAGACCTACTTGACCACCCTGGGAAGGTCCAGAGGACATACATTTAATCACTCCTATGAGAAATAAATTTCTGGAGGGCGCCCTGACATCCTCAAACAGTTCTGTGATTGCTCTTCCTGTGTGATTAAGACACTACAGTGGGAACTATGGTCCCTGAAGTGGGAAATCTATAGGTAAAAAGCATAGTTTTATGCAGGGGTATCCAGGGCCCAGTAGCATCACTTAACCTTCAGAAGCATTGTAGTTATAATGATGAACACCATGGTAAGTAAGAAATCAGAAAAATCTGACCAGAAATTAGGACCAGAAAACACCTAACTCCTTCACTAGATTATTTTGGTATTCCCAAAAGTGAGATATATTCCTTACAAATTCTTGATATGCTTAAGCTAAGAAGCTTTATTTTAAATGAAAGAAAGACAAAACTGAATCACTAAATCAGAAAGTTATGCTCCCTCTATCAACTTCAAACCTTTACAAGACCAAGAATCTCTCAAATGATTTCAAACAAACAAAATCAAAGCAAACAAACAAACAGAAAATGTAAATCTGTCAGTCAAGAATACTGTTGGGACCAAAGCTGTCCTTCAGTAATTAAGGAGAGATAAAGCCAGGTGTGGTCGCATATGCCTGTATTCACACAGCTGAGACAGGAGGATAGAGAGTTCAAAGCCAGCCTCAGCAACAGTAAGATCCTAAGCAACTCAGTGAGATCCTGTCTCTAAGTAAAATGCAAAATAGGGCTGGGAATGTGGCTCAGAGTTTGAGTGTCTCTAAGCTCAATCCTTTGTACCCTCCCCTCTCCCCCAAAATAAAGAGAAACAAAGGCATTCCCATGAAAACTATTATTAAACAAACACAACAATAATTGATGATAAAGTGGAGAAAAAGAACCCTTTTTGGGAACATAAATTAGTACAGCCACCATGGAAAACAGCATAGAAGTCTGAAAATAGAACTTTCAAATGGTTAAGCTATCCCATTGCTGGTTACATATCAAAAGGAAATTAAGGAATAGGAAAGACAGTGGAATGATTCTGATATAACTTTCCTATACGCTACAGTGAATCTCTATATCATGTGCAACCACAAGACTGGGATCCTAATTAGGAAACGATATACTCTATGTTTGTAGAATAGACTATCATAAAAATGAAAAACATTAAAAAGTGTGATCTGACTTACATGTTGTCTTTTTACATTGTGTAACTTATTACTTCTGGTGACTGAGGTATTATAGGGCAAATATTTCAAGACAGAGGAGCACTTAGAAAGATTGAGCAAATGAGATGATGTAAAGGCAAAATAAAAGGAAATTAAGCAGCATATAAAGAAAAACCTACATTTCCAAGTTTATTGTAGCACAATTAATTTTAGCTATGATACAGAATCAGCCTAGTTGCCCATCAACAAGTGAAAAAAGAAATTATTTTACATATACAGAAGAATGAAATCCTGTTTTCTGCAACAAAATAGGTACAAGTGTGTGGACTTCACTATGTTGAATGATATAGTCAGGTACAGAAAAGACAAGCACCATATGATCTCACTCATATGAGAAATAAAAAATGTTCACCTCATAGAAGTTGAAGGTACATGGTGGTTCCCAAAGGCCAAAGAGAGTAGGGGGACAGGTGATGTAGATTTAGTGGTCAATGGATACTGAATTAGAGTCAGAGAGAAATGAGAAGTTTGAGTGAGTATAGTAATAATAATTTTTTGCACATTTCGAAACACTAGAAGATATTATTTTGAGGGTTTATGCCATAGGGAAATGCTAATTTTTAAGACTTAAATATGGCTCAACAGCTTTAAACTTTATGCAATGTGTACATTTGCATCAATATATAACATGGTTCCCCATTAACATGTACAATATGTATGATTTTATGTATCATTTTAAAATAAACAGAAAAAAAGAAAATAAACAAAAGGTAGAAGACCTAGAATGTACATCTCTCCAAAGAGCACATAATGATGGTCAACACCTTTATAAGAAGGTGCTCTCTATCAATAATCATTAGGGAAAATGCATATTAAAATCATGAGATGGAAACTCAACCTGATAGGATGGGAATTAATAAAAAAAAGATTACAAATGGTGGCAAGGGTGTGGGGAAAGGGAAAACATGTCACTGTTGTTGGCAATGTAAATTGATTCAGTTTCCATGGAACAGTATGGAGGTTCCTTTTTAAAATTTTCAAAAAATAAAATTACATATTGTCAAGATAATACTAATACTCAAAGGAATTGCAATCAGAATCTCAAAGCCATATTTGCATCCCAAGTCCATTACATGCTATTCACAGTATCTAAGATATGGAAGAACCCTAAATTTCAATCAACAGATGACTAGAAAAGAGTTTGTGAAGTTTGCATATAATTAAATATTCTTGGCCATAAATAAGAAGGAAATTCTGTCATTTCCCAAATGTGAATGGATGCAGAGGACAGTAAGAAAAAATGCCAGAAACAAAAAATTCAAAGGGGACATGACAGCACTTCTAGGAAAAATCTAAAATAGCCTAACTCATATAGTCACAGGTTGAAATGAGCTGCAGAACAGGGAAGTGGGAGATGTCAGTCAACACATTTTGGGTTTCACAACATGAGTAAGTTCTAGAGATCTACACTCCGCAGTGCGAATATTGCCAACACTATATGCATTACATTTTGCTAAGATGGTAGATCTCATGTTAGGCGTACTTATCACAAGAATAATTCTGAGTAAGACGTTGGGAAGACATTTTCAAATGAGATCAGATATATGATTGGAGAACTTTATGGCATAAATTACGATGACAGTTTCAAATAGTATATGTATCCCCCAACACATCAAGTCATATAATTTATATGTGCACAATTTTTTGCATTATGACCTATACCTCTAATAGGCGGTTTTTAAGAAAAAAAAAAGCAATACACAAGGGGATTAACTGGGAATGAGAGGAAATAAAAGCAAGGTACAGGCTTTGAGAAAATTATGTGTGTGTATATTTACATATTAACTACATAGCAAAAGTCCTACAGTATGTTGAAAGCACTTTAAAATATTCAAGAGGAAAACCCAAACCACTATTTTTTCATTATACAAAAACATGGAAATGTCACAAAACATGACTTACCAATGGTCAATAACAGTATGACAAAACAATGGGGCACATTTTGGTGAATGGGAAAATTTTATTTAAAAATCACAAAAATTACCACTATTATCTTCTACAGTAATTGAAAGAAAAATAATTAGCAATTCCAAGTGACACAGTGTGGAATGACTAGAACTCTCTTTTTTGAGTTTTATCTATCTCTCCAAATTTGTCATTGCCTATTAATTCACACTGACCATCCCATGAGTCCAGGGAAAATTGCAATTTAGAGCCTTCTGGGGTTCTGGGTATTTCCAAAATATTATGAAAACTGGGAAAAGCAGTTTTGGAGTTAACAACTTAAAATGTTGCTCTTTAAATTTATGTCTTTACTGCTTCAGCTCTCAAGCAATCAAGAATGGGTTTTCAGAAATGGCTGAAGGTCGCACACAAACATAAGTCCAGGATGCCCACTTCTAAAACAAAGCCTTTCCAACAGGGGTAACTAATTTCTGAGAAAGGATGCACACAAGCAAGGTACTTGAGATTTTATGGGAACCACTTTAAATATCCCAATAGTGTGAGATATAAATATTCCTTGTTGTAGTTAATGTTTCCAGAGCAAGATACCTCATGGGTGGAATGACCCACAGAAATGCTTTTCCTCAGCATTTCCTACATCCTTCCCTGATGTCCAGAACCAGGTAATAAAGATCATTTCTCCATAATAGTGAATTAAATAAATCCTTTCTAAATTAAAACCTCAGTATTTCTGAGAAATCACTTTAGGCTTTGGTGAGCACAAAGATTCAGACTTACAAAGACACGTCCTTAAAATGGGTTGATTTGAAATTGAATTATCTGAGTAGATTTTTAAACCCATCTTGTCTTTCGTAGTCAAAGATGCTTATGCAATAGGAACTCATTTGAAGATGGCTTTGTGCCTGAACACACCAAAATGTCACCAGTCATCTAGACCCCCAAAGTAAGTTTTCAACAATGGTGGTGCTTATTAAATTTTGTTATTTTTCTTATATAGTTATCTTTGCCTTTCAATATTTGCAAATGCAATCATAGAAAAATCTCATCCTTACCACAAATTTTCAAAATATTTAAAAAATGTTATTAACCTAATTTAACATTAGACAATTTGAGACTCATAGAAATCAAATATTTTATAGGAATCAACTAACACCAGTGACAAGATAGTTCACTTAATAACCAAGATTAATCTTGAAAAGGAAAACAAAATTTAAATACATCTCTAAAACACAAAAGACCTAAATATGAATATGAGTGGACACAAGTGTTAGTTTAACTTGTTAGTTTAAGCACAGAAAAGTAGAACTCTTTCTGGTGTCAAATACTGTGGATCATACAAGTCTCTCTGACTTCTTTAGAAGTAATTTTGGAAATCATTCCTCCTCAGCTTTTTGTAGGGTCAGAAGTTTCTCTGTGTTATTTCTCATACTGTCAACTTTGCCTCTCTGCTGAATGCATGCACACATATAAAAGTGGGTGAAAGCTCCTATATGTATCCCCAGCATTGTGGTGGATCTCTTCCTGTAACAATCTATTTTTATAACAAATGAGGAGGAGGTATTGTTTTTCTCAGTTTACAGATGATGATCTAAGTGTGTGAATTGGCAGGAAATACAACCCAAGTAAGACAATCTGCAAGAAGTGTCTACAAAATCACTTCAATGACATGAAAAGTCCAGAAAGCTTTAGATAATATTATTATTGTTTTTACAGCCATAAACATTAGTCTCTGACATCATTTCCATACCTGTTAAATTCATAAAATAATGCTGAACACAAAGGTTATTCTAACTACTACAATGAATCCTGTGTGCATAGCATTTGGTACCTTGTAATGCACAAAATATACCTTAAATATTTCAATATCAACAATTATGTAGTCATAATATTCAGTCAACAAGTATTATAGTTTATTATATAGTATCTCTTTTATACTTTCATTGATCCCCATAATACTCTATATCAACAATTGTAAATACTTTACCTGTGCTTTCTGTCTTTGGCTTCCACTCACGACTGAACCCCACTCTGCTACATTCAGGACATACAAAGTCCTTCGTAAGAATAGTAGCCACAATTCTCCCTTCCTCAAATTTCTGTCATCCTTCCATTCATTATCAATTACCTTTTATCATTCTTCATTTTATAACCATAACGAACAAAATTCTTTACCTGTGTTGGGATATCTGTTACATCCATCTTTTACCTCCCTTTTTGGGCTAAGCTGCCACAATGTGTGTAATCTATTATGTCAATTCAGGCTACGTGTCTTTTCAGACAATTAAGTACACTCAGATGACGAATCACCTAGTCTGTTTACAAAAGTTTTTTATCTTTACATTATTTGCTAAAACACTAAGGAGGAGGCAATTTAAATAGTCTTTAACAATTCAGAGCTCTTTGTTCCACTTGAAGAAATAAAAAAAAATGTGCAAAAAAAGAAACAATGAACCATAAGATCCCACATCTCAGAAGAATTCAGGCACATATATTTATTAGGATATAGAAGTTTAATTAACCAAAGGTTGTATGAACATTCACATACAAAGGTTATGTACTTTCACATGCAGTTCATAGAGAATAAGAAAAATTTGACAGAGCTTGTTCTTACACAAAAAACAAAGATGCAGAAAATTATATTTTCTGTGCTTTTGTTCATCTACAACATCCCTATTGCAGGAAGTTTGCTCATCCTGATAACCATCATTGCCAGCTCACTCTTAGGGTCCCACATGTACTTTTTCCTGGCCTATCTCTCCTTTATTGATGCCTACTATTCCTCTGTCAATACCCCTAAACTTATTAGAGATTTAATGCATCAAAAGAAGACCATTCTATTCAATGAATATATGACCCAAGTCTTTGGGGAACATTTCTTTGCAGATGTAGAGGTCATTCTGCATACAGTGAGTGCTGGCATTATGTTTGACATTATGTGGCCATCTGCCACATAATGATATTGATATTGATATTCCCTCAAGAAGATTTTATTATCCTATGAATCTGAGCTGATTGTGATTTTTGTTACTTTTTGATCACATTTCATTATTCAAAACTTCTTTTGTAATGTGAAGATCAACTTGTACACAGAGGAGTTTCAAGCCCCGCAAGCTCTTCTTGTACTTCATGAACCAGAGTATGTCACCTTTTAGTGGGAGTGTCATGGGTGGGGGAGCCTTTCTCCATGCAACCATCCAGCTCCTCTTCATCTTCCCACTACCCTTCTGTGGCCCTAATATCATAGATCACTTTATGTGTGATCTGAGCCCTTTGCTCAATATGACCTTCACTGATCCCCACACTCTGGGGTTCCTTGCTGCTGCCAACAGTGGGTTCATCTGCTCATTAAGCTTCCTCCTCCTGCTCCTGGTTTCTTTTGTGGTAATCCTGTGTTCCCTGAGTAACCACAGCTTGGAGGGCAGGTGCAAAGTCCTGTCCACCTGTGTCTCCCACATCACACTGGCTGTCCTGTTCTTTGTTCCCTGAATTTTTATGTTCATTAGACCACAAGTTAATTTATCCCTTGATAAAGCAGTTGTTATATTCTATACCATAATAACTCCCATGGTAAATCCCTTTATCTACACTTTCAGAAATGCTCAGATGAAAGATGCAATTAGGAAATTATCTATCATGTGACGAATGTGCCTAAAACCCAGCAGTAATTCAGTTGAGGAAGAAATGTAAGATGTTTTGGAATGTGTCAGCAAAATATAATTATAAGACAAATATTAAAAACATTTTTATTCATAAACTTTCATTGAGAAAGTAGAAATTGGTTTAAAAAATGTAGTCAACCTAACCAAGGACCATGGCATGTATGTTTGGAAACTTTTACTAACTATGGAGCTGGTTTTCTAACTTTTCCTATGTATATGGATTCATAGGCTTTCCTTTAATAAAATAATAAAAAGATTATAATATATTGGTGATGAGCAAGAATCTCTATAACTCTTAATATGGGCTACATCTACTATTTTACCTGTAGGATATTTTACTTATAGGACTGACAGAAAGAGAAAATTATCAATATAGGTATAACCAAAATATCACGGATTTTCAGACCATTCTCTTAACTCCTATGATATGCTATCAGATAGTGATAAGGAAAGTTCCAATAATGATACTGTCAGCTTCACTATGCTGCATACTTATGGAAAGTATTGGTAGCTACCGGACAAGCACTTTATGGATTATAGCTGCACATTGCACCTTTAGTGAAAATGAGTTCCTCTTAAACATTCAATTGTTCTTTTATTTTATTCTTCACTCTTTCTGAAGGGTCATCAGCCTAGGGTGACATGAGGACTATGGTAGCAAAAAGGGTGACAAAAAGACTATGCATGCATAGTGTAATTCCTATTGATTATCTACAACTAAATATCAAATCATTTTCATTCATCTCTCTCATAATTTTATGTATCAGATTGTATGGTCATGTGTTTCCAGCAATATTATGGTATCTAAGTGCTTTTAGGCAAAGCTACTATAAATGTAGCTCTTGTAACTCTTCATACTCAGGAGACAGAAATAGTCAAGATCAGCAAGGGCCTCATAATCTCAATACAGATTAATGGTAAAGACCATGGGTAAAACATCAGAAATATTTTTTAGTTAGTGAGTGATGCAGTTAGGTTTGAGTTTTACCAAACTAACTCAGCTACAGTAAGAATGGTGTTAAGAGGACAAGATCAGCAGAACAGAGGCTACTGTATAGATCTGAGTGTGAAAGACTGGTTGTTTAGACTCTGATCCTCTGGCATGGGCTATGATAAACACACTGTTAAATCCAGCTCAGATCCCCTCCACCAGGCCATCGTGCCCATGAACCAGCTACTGTGCGTCTGGGCTACTAAACAGTTGACAGCCCTGATCATCTCTAGACATTATAACTAAAGAAAATGCAAGATTCTGCCAGTGCTGCCCAATACTGCAGACCCTGAAGTGGACAATGAAACACTACCACAGTCTATAGAAAGGTTGGGTCCCCTGTCTGCATGTGAAATGATAGTACAATGCATATTCCAGAGCTACCAAGGTCCCACAATGACACCAGACTTCCCCTGACCTTATCAGTTTCCCCAATCCCTGCTTCCATGTGTCACCTTCATAAAAATCCTCATCTGAGGTTCTGATCTATAGACTGAAAACTGATATGGAAACAGATTGGCATTTCCCCAAATATTTACAGGTAATTCATGAGAGAATCGATATATGGGAAAGATAAGAAACAGTATTTATGGGTGAGATCCAGGTTCTGGTTTCCATCACTAGATGGATGAGGGAACAGAGAAGATGGAACAGAGATAACTATGAGACGTTGCAAGTCAAAGAGGCTTCTTCATGTCCAGGAGAGTGCCCTCCTACTACCAGTTGGTGTTTTCTCCTCTCCTCTCTAAGGAACACTCTTATACTGCCTGAGTAAATCATAAAGGCCATGTTCCTCTGCAAAACAATTTTGATTCTTCCTGGCTTAATTCCTACCTCCCTTCTTTACTTCCAGACTTATATCTAGATTCAGGTCTCAGCAGGACCCTAAAAGAGTTACAAGGTGTGATGGGTGAAGAGGTGCACACACTCCAAAGACTACATGATTTTATCAGACAGGAATACAGGGATGTGTGGGATAATGTTAGAACAAACATACTTTCGGATCAGCCCAAACTTATTGTTACAGGCACAATAAGCAAATTTTCTTCCTTTACTGTTTCACTAAATAGAATTAGGAAGAATTAATTTTGGCTACTTGACTACCACAAGACCAAAAGGAAATCCACAGTGAGTGAAGCAGAAATCCTTAGACATTATGTGCTAAATATAAGGAAAGGACTTAAAAGCTTAGGGGAGTTGGAATGTAGCTTCATTTGCCATTTAAGATCTACTCACCCACCCTGGAACAATCCAGGAGACATAATTTTCATCACAACTACGAGAAACAAATTTGTGAAAGAAGTGCTGGCATCCTTGAAGAGTTCTGTAAATGTCCTTCCCTGTTGGTGAAATTCTAACAGTGGAAACTATGGACCCTGAACTGAAAAACCTAAGAATGAAGAGAGTAATTATATCAAAGGGTTGTAGGGACTAAGTGGCAGCACTCAACTTTAAAAGGTACTGGGGATGTGGTTACCATTATGCTTAACAGAGTTAAAGCAGAAACCAGAATCATTTGGTCTAGGAAGAACTTGATTGTTTATAATATTGCCAGAAGTAAGATATATAGAAAATGTAATATATTCTCACTTTGTTTAAAGCAGAAAAATTCTGTTATAATGAAAGCCAAAATTGAATCACTGGAACAGAAAGTCATGATCCCTACATCAACCTCCAGGCTTCAGCTGGTCTATAGATCCAGAACCGCTGAGTTGAAAGTGAAGTGGATCTACTTGAGGTAGGACCCTAATGCACTACAAAAATTTATGTGCAGATCTTTCTCACAGTCTTCTGCAAAGGGACTTAGAACCTTTCACAGTAACCATGCAGTGCATTAGTTTAGACATTGCTGGACAACTTCACTCTGGTTATAAACTGACAGTAAATGAATAAATAGATTATAATGCACAGTATTACAATATAAAATGAAATTTGGCAACATTTACCAAAAATGTGGTACAATTTCCTACATGAAATCAATGTTTAAATTTCAGGGTAAAATCCAAGGCCAGTGTCTCTAAGGTACAACTCTTCACCCATCCTTTTCCCACTGCTGAGCATGAAAATTCTAATGCCAATTCTAATTTGTGAAGCTAAACAATACAACACAAAGACACAGAAAAAGAACAAATAAAGAAATAAAGAGAGACATGGCAGTATAAATAGTGAAAGGAAGGGACTTTGCACAGCAATAGTGGGTTCTTCCTGACCCCACTCTCTAGACACAAGTTCTATATTTTCTGAATACCCCTGGTAATTTCATTAGCATTATTCACTTCAAAAAAATAGGTTATATCACTTTGGGGTTCACATAAGCTTGTACCTCTCTGCTCGTCAGTCTGAGAAAGCATGTTACATCTCTTACATTTCCAGTTTTTATTTAGCTTTTACAATACCCACAATTTTATTTGCCTTAGATTTACAGTGTTTAGTGCTACAAATTGTGAACACTAATTTTGTAAAAAAGTCCAAGTATTTCAAGGTTTTTTAATAGTAGTTTTTAAAAAATTATCTCACAATGTTTTGGTTAGTTTAACAAAGTTATTTATATATATTATCTATATCTATTAAGAAATTGCAAATGAACCAGAGGGGGGAAGATGATGGAATAGAAGGTGGAAGTCTGAGGCCTGCCAGAGTACAGAGAACTTGAGGATCAAAGACATGGCTCAAAAAAATTAAATAAATAAATAAAAGGCAGTGCTGTACAGTATCCATGTTCTGGATGAAGCTGCCATCTCTATTTCTGCATACACAGAGGACAGTGGAAGAAGTCATTTAGCAACTCCCACCCAGAGGCCAGCAAACCCACACTGCATGACAAACAGTAGGCCTAAATGAACAGGAGAAAATCAAGCATGGATAGAGATTTACACAGTGGAATACTGGTCACAGACACCCACCTGACATTTTCCTCCTCCTCCAACTTCACTTCTTATAGTATCAGCTGGGAGACAAATGCCTGACTAGGAATTGGAAAGGGCAGTGGCTGGAGAGGAGTTTGGAGACTGAATCAGAGTCAAGGAATTGTGGAGTCTGCAGGTAAGGTAGTGGGCTAAAAGTAACCTCATACACCACACAGTGGATCCCATAAGAAATTCCTGGGGTACAGTCTTCCAAATTGGACTGGCATCTATAGGTCCTTGGAAGTACAGTAACTTAAAATCACCAGACCAATTGCCTCCCAGCAAAGAGCATTCTTAAGCCTATATTTTACCTCCAGCAGTACCACCTTCAGGGACAAATTCTATCACCATAGCAACCACAATCAAGATGACAGCACAGTTAGAATCAAACCCTAGACAACTCCACCTGATAGCTGAGAGAGGAAGCTGAGAAACTTTTGAATTACAGAGGAAACAGTTATTCAACTTTCCATTGAGGCATTTCCTCTCTGACATTTCTGCTATTTTTGAAACCAAGTATTCTTCATGCATCACTTTATTGAGACTGTGATGTCTGATTAGCAAATTAAAGATTAGTTGTGTGTTCTTTTATTTTTACTTTGTTTTCTTTATTATTATTATTATTATTTACTTTGTATATGTTTTACTTCTCACTTATCTGTTTCCCTGGGTTCTCTTTCTCTCTTTTTTCCTGCTAAAAGCAAACATCTATTAATTCCTCTTCCACTCTTCTTTTAAATTTTTACTTCTATATTCTCTCCTCCTTCCTCACAAAATTCACATACTACATCAATTCTGTTTCCTCTGTGTCTACCATTTGAAATTCCAAACACTTTTGAAAATTTATTGTTTATATTATAGAAAATATTTGAATGTATCATTTCTGTTTATTGAGACAAAACTGTAGACATCTTAATGGGAACTCTTTGGCTTCAGGTTGTCCATTGTTTGCAGTGGATGTTAATATTGATCTCCCACTTAAAGGTGAGGTACTAGAAACCTTCAGGGATACTATAAATTTACAGGGCATGAATTGTACTACCTCAGATCCACACACACAACATGAATGGAAGGACACACACACAACATAAAAAAAAAAGAAGGGAACAAAGAATCCCAAACAATCAAGATTCTCAAATAATAGAATCCATCAACAACACAGAAGAAATGTCAGAGAAGGAATTTAGAACATACATACTGAAACTGGTCTGTGAAATAAAGGATGATTTAAGGGATGAAGTCAGAGATAAATTTCAGGAGGTGAAAGAACACTTCAATAAAGAGATAGAGATTATGAAAAGAAATCAAGCAGAAATCCTCAAAATGAAGGAATCAATAAACCAGATTAAAAACTCAATGGAAAGTATCACCAACAGACTAGATCACTTGGAAGACAGAACATCAGGCAATGAAGGCAAAACATATAATCTTGAAAATAAATTTGGCCACAGAGAAAAGATAAGAAACCATGAATGGAATTTCTAAGAATTATGAGATAACATGAGAAGATGAAATTTAAGGTTAATCAGGATTCTGGAAGGTGTAGAGATACAACCCAAAGGAATGCACAAACTTTTCAATAAAATAATGTCAGAAAATTTCCAAAACCTGAAGAATGAAATGAAAATCAAATACAAGAGGCTTACAGGACCTCAAATGTACAAAACTACAATGGACACATACCAGGGCATATTATAATGAAAATGCCTAGCATACAGAATGAAGGATAGGATTTTTAATCTCTGCTGATTTTTGAACCCAGACCCTCAAAGATAGGAGGTCCTGCAATAAAATATATCCTGAAAGAAAATGGATGAAAACCAAGAATTTTATATCCAGAAAAATTAAGCTTCAGATGAAATAAAAATTAAAAGAATTTATATTTAAAAGCCTGCACTACAGAACATTTGCAGTAAAATATTCCACGAGGATAAATTTAAAAATAATGTGAAAATCAGTAAAGGGAGGAATTATACTGAAGGAAAGTTAATCAAAGAAGAAATTATGTCAAATTGAAAACCAGAAATAAACCAAAATGACTGGGAATACAAATCACAGCTCAATAATAACCCTGAATATAAATGGCCTAAACTCATCAAACAAAAGACAGAGATTGACATACTGAATTAAAAAACAAAACTTAACAATATGCTGTCTCCAAAAGGCTTACCTCCTAGGAAAAGACATCCACAGACTGAATGTGAAGGAATGGGAAAAAAAATTATCACTCACATAGATCACATGAACAAACAGGAGTTTCCATTCTCAGATAAAGTGGACTTCAAATCAAAGTTGGTCAAAAGGGACAAAAAAGACATTTCATACTGCTAAAGGAAATTATACATTAACAAGACATAATAACCATGAATATTTATGTCTCAAGCAATGGAGCATCTACATACATCAAATAAAGACTTCTCAATTTCAAGAATCAAATAGAACACAACACTATAATTCCAGGCAACTTTAACACACCTCTCTCACAAGTGGATAAATTTTCAAACAAAAAACTAGAAAAAGAAACTACAGAACTAAATAATAAAATCAATAATTTATACTAAAGGGACATATATAGACTACTTCATCTATCAATGAGTGAATACATTTTCTTCTCAGCAGCACACAGATCCTACATGAAAATAGACCATATCTTATGCCATAAAGCAACTCTTAGCAAATACAAAAAAAAAAAAATAGAAAAACTATCCTGAATTCTTTCAGATGATAACGAAATGAAATTAGAAATCAAAAATAAAATTAAAATAGAAGCCTATTCAACACCTGGAGACTAAATAATATGCTATTGAATGATGAATAGATAACAGAAGAAATGTAAAAAATACATAGAAATAAATGAGAATACCAAAACAACATATCAGCATCTCTGGGGCACTATTAAGGCAGTGCTAAGAGAAATACTCATTGAATTGAGCTCATTTATTAAAATAATAGAAAACCAACTTATAAATGACCTAATATTACAGCTCAAAGCCCTAGAAAAAGAAGAACAAATTAACACCAAAAGTAGTAGAAGACAGGAAAAAAAAATAATATCAGAGTTCAAATCAATGGAATTGAAGGAAAAGAATCAATTAAAAACTTGATGATATGAAGAGATGATTCTTCAAAAATATAAATAAAATCAATGACCTTTTAGCCACACTAACAAAGAGAGAGAAAACACAAATTATTAAAATCCATGATGAAAAAAGAACTATCAAGATGGACACTACTTAAATATCAAAGATAACCAAAATAAAATAGATGAAAGTATTTGAAAATTTACACTCCAATAGAATACAAAATCTTGAAGACATAAGCAAATTTCTAGAGAAATATGATCTACCCAAACTGAATCAGGAGGACATGCACAATTTAAATTGATCAATTTCAAGCAATGAAATAGAAGACACCATCAAAAGACTTCCAGTCAAGAAAGACCCAGGACCAGATGGATTCTCAACTGAGTTCTACAAGATCTTCAAAGAAGAATTAATACCAATACTGCTCAAATTATTCCATGAAGTAGAAAAGGAGTGAACCTTTCCAAACTCATTCTATAAGGCTACTATCACCATGACACCAAAACCAGACAAAGTCACATCAAGGAAAAAAAACTTCAGACCAATATCCGTGATAAATATAGATGCAAAAAATCTCAAAAATATTCTGGCAAATTGCATACAAAAACATATAAAAAAGATAATTAAACATGATCAAATGGGGGATTCATCCCAGGGATGCAAGGTTGGTTCAACATAGGGAAATCAATAAGTGTAATACATCACATCAATAAACTTACAGACTTAAAAGTAAGAATCATATGATCATCTCTATAAATTCAGAAAAGGCATTTGACAAAACACAAACCTCTTCATGTTCAACACACTACAAAAACTAGGGATAGTAGGATTATACCTCAAAAATAAAAAAAACTATTCATGATAAGCCAAGGGCCAATATCATTCTAAATGGAGAAAATTGAAAGCATTCCCTCTAAAACCTGGAACACAACAGGGATGCTCTTTTTTACTACTTCTATTGAAACTCTAGACAGAGCAATCAGACAGGAGAAAGGAATTAAAAAGATATGAATAGAAAAACAAGAAATCAAAGCATCTTTATTTGCTGATGACCTGATTCTATATTTAGAAGATCCAAAAAGTTCCACCAGAAAACTTCTAGAACTAATAAATTAACTCAGCAAAGTAGCAGAATATTAGTTCAATGCCTATGACTTAAAACCCATTCCTATACATCAGTGATGAATCTACTGAAAATGAAATAAGGAAAACTATTCCATTCCCAACAGACTAGAAAAAGCAACTTGGGAATCAATCTAACAAAAGGAGTGAATGACCTCTACAATGAAAACTAAAAAACACTTAAGAAATAAATTGGAGAAGACCTTGGAAGATGAAAAATGTCCCATGTGCTTGGAAGGGCAGAATTAATATTGTCAAAATAATCATACTACCAAAAGCCTTATACAGATTTGATGCAATTTCTATTAAAATCCCAATGACATTCTTCATAGAATTTGAAAAAGCAATCATGAAATTCATTTGGAAAAATAAAAGACCCAGAATAGCCAAAACAATTCTTACAAAGCAGAGTGAAAGAGGAGGCATCACAACACCAGAACTTAAATTATACTACAGAGCCAAAGTAACAAAAATGACTCAATGTTGGCACCAAAACAGACATGTAGACCAATGGAACAGAATAAAAGATACAGAGGGAAATCCACATCAATACAATTAGCTTACTCTAGACAAAGGGACCAAACACATACATTGGAGAAAAGATAGCCTCTTCAACAAATGGTGCTAGGAAAACTGCAAATCCATATATAGCAAAATCAAATTAAACCCCTATCACTCACCCTGCATGAAACACAACTCAAAGTGAACCAAAGACTTAGGCACTAGAAATGAAACCCTGTGACTAATACAAGAAAATGTAGGCCAAAATCTTCACCATGGCAGCTTAGGAACTAAATTCCTTAACAAAATTCATAAAGTGCTAGAAGTTGTAAAATTAGGAATCAATAAACAGGATGGTAGGAGGACAGTAGAGTGAAACAGACATTATTACCACATGTCTATATATATGAGTGTGTGAACAATATGATCCTACAATATGCATAATCAGATAATGAGAAATTAAACTCCATTTATGTATGATCTGTCAAAATGTATTCTACTGTCATGTACAATAAATTAGAACAAATTTTTAAAAATTATAAAACTAAATGGAATGAATTCAAACTGAAAAGCTTCTTCTCACCAAAGGAAACAATAACTTGAGAAGAGAGCCTACATATTGGGAGAAAATCTCTACCACAAGAACCTCGGATAAAACACTAATCTACAGGATATATAAAGATATTTAAAAAACTCAACAACATAAAACAAATAACCCAATGAATAAATTCACTAAGGACCCAGACACTTCACAGAAAAAGAAATACAATCCATAACAAGCATATAAAAAAACGTAGGTCATCTCTGCCAATTAGAGAAATGCAAATCAAAACTACTCTAAGATTTTTGTCTCCCTCAGTCAGAATGGCAATTATCAAGAATACAAGCAATAATAAATGTTGGAGAGGATGTGGGGAAAAAGGTACACTCATACATTGCTGGTGAGACTGCAAATTGGTGCAACCATTATTGGTGAAAACCAATGCTTGGTGAAAGCATTATGGAGGTTTCTCAGACAACTTGGAATAAAACCACCATTTGACCCATTTTATCCCACTCCTTGGTTTATATTCAAAGAACTTAAACTCAGCATACTACAGTGATGCAGCCACATCAATATTTATAGCAGCTCAAGTCACAATAGCTAAACTGTGGAACCAACTTACGGACCCTTCAAGAGATTAATAGATAAAGAAAATGTGGTACATTTATACCCAATGAAACATTCCTCAGCCATAAATAAAAATGAAATTTTGATATTTGCTGGTAAATTGATGGTTCTTGAGAATATCATACTAAACAAAATAAGCCAATCCCAAAGAATCAAAGGCCAAATGTTTTCTCTGATATGTGGATGCTAATTCACAATAAGGATAGTGGGACTCAGGAAGAATAGAGTCACTTTGTATTAGACAGAGGGGAATGAAGGGATGGGAGGAGATAATGGAGGCAGGAAGGAAAATAGAATTAATAAAAAATTATTACCCTATGTACATATAAACCTACATGACCAGTGTTATTGTACATCATATACAACCAGAAGAATGAGGCATGATGCATTCGATTGTCATGCATTTCTAATTAGAACAGATTTAAAAGAAAAGAAATTAGAAATGAAAATCTGAAGTTAAGAAAACTGTGTAAAATACTTTAGATTGCCCTGCTAATTATCATAAATGAGTTTTTATTATTATTTAATTATATTTATTACCATTATTTACTATTATGTTTATTTTATTATTTATAATTATTTGTATTTTTTGGATTGAACCCAGGGGCAATTTACCACTGAGCTACATCACCAGTACTTTCCATTTGTAATTTTGAAACAAAGTTTCACCAAGTTGTTGAGCATCTTGTTTAGTTGCTGAGGTTGACTTCAAATTTGCTGTCCTCCTGCCTCAGTCTCCCATGTTGCTGGAATTACAAATATGCACACTAGTGCCTGGCAAAAATAAGGTTTAAGCATGTTCTTTTATTCTTCCATGTCAGGAATCAATGTCTCCACCCTACTTTGTCCCTTAATTCAAACATTGCTGCAAAAGTCATCAGGTAAGGTGGTAAAGTTTTTGAAGATTTGAATGTCAAAATCAGAGGCCTAGATTCAATACCTTATTGGTCAGTCCAATTCCTGATTAATTATCTAGACAAACCAAATGAGTTCTCTGAAATCCTAAAGGTTAGAGCAACTATTCCAACAACATGTATGATGATACACACACACACACACACACACACACACACACACACACTTGGAAAATTATATGGATTGTGAGCAAAGTCACAGACTTGGACTATCATAAATGGATCTTTTGAACTGAAAAATTAAATTCCCGACAATCACAAAGAACTTGCCACATCACATGTCCTTGAGTTACAAAAACTCTGCAGTCAACCTAAATGGGTGGTGCTGCAAACCCTGAGTGTATACAGTAACAAAAAGCTCCAGGAAACAGTGCTCTGAAACATTCCATTATGGAGAATGTGATTAGATGGTCAAGATCCCAGAAAGGAAATTGAGAGAGGGTTTTGGATATTTAGCAAGAAAACTAGGAGAGTGTGCTGTGACCCCAAATTCAAGGGAAAATATAAATGTCTTAATGAAAAAGGAGGGATAATTTTTGTGAAAACCAGGATATATCAAGATGAAAGTCACTGATAACATTTATAGGAGCTGCTTTAGTCACTGAGGAGAGAGAACAATGGAGGGGAAGCTTCCCTTTAAAATAAAACTGAGATGAAAGAAACTAGTTACATTGAGAAACAGGAAAGGATAAATCAGAAGTGAGAAATCAGGAAGAGAAAGCAGAGACAAAAGATGCTTTGTCTCAGACAAGTTTATTTTTTAAAACAATAAATTTTAAAAAGAGGACACAATTATTGCTCGTATAAAATAAAATATATGGAAGATTTTATTTAAGTCTGAATGTTAGGTAGAAATCAATAAGATATTATGGTTGGTTCAGCAGGAACACATTTTGAGTCTGATGAGAAATGTCAACATGAATTGAGAATGGCTAAAAGACACTACTGGTAAAAACACACAGGGGAACAATTTCCCTGAAAATAATATGCAATTCTATGGACAGACTTGGTTGCCACTGCTATTATTTTCTATAAATTACCTTCTGTGTTTATAGAATTGTAAATTACTCTGCACAAGGTCAGTGGGATATGAATAACCTTAAAGGAAGAGCTACTCAGGACATTTCCCAAATTGTAAAGTCTCAGACCATTTTTCCCTGAACTTTTTAGGCTGATATCAATGATCCATCAGAGAGAGTGAAACTGATGAAGAGATGACCCTGTGAGGTGAAATGGATGCACTCCAGTGCACAAATAAAGAGCTTAAAGACAGAAATTTCTGTTATTGGTTGGGCTCCCACTTTTGCTCCACATATATTAATAATCCCTCTTTAAAATGTTTATTCCATGAATTAAAAAAGTATGGTTTAATTTTGAAATTTTATTTTTAATAATAAAGGTACACCTTTTTAAGCAGAGGCAAAATGCTTATTGTACATCAGAATGAGATCTTCCCTTTGGGTCTGGGACGCTGGCCTTTGCCACTTGGGCCTGCTCAGGAGTCTCAGAATGATATGCAGCTTTTCTGTTTTTATGCTTCATCCATCTTAGCATCTCTCAAAACTCCTACTTTATTTAGTGTTCCTTCTGTTTTTGCCTGAAAATAAATTATTTGCAATTCATTAAATGTCACTGGAGTTTTGCGAGAATTTTGACTTTCTCCCTCCATGATTCTAACCAATTTTGCTCTGAGCCACCTCTTTTATTAGATGAATTTGCTCCAGGGTGACATTCAGCTGTCACAAGCATTTTATTTTGCCATACCAGAAACAAAACCAAACACTGCACCCACTTAGTTCAAGTGATATTTTCTGCATGCCTATTCAAGAGAGAAATTCTGATTTCACCTCTAACAGAAACCTAGTGAAAACATGTGAGTGGTACTTGATTTTTTTTTCATCATTCAAGATCTCCTGTTTCTGCTGAGGAGAGCCATCATCTAATTAGAACTTTCTGATCACAGTGGAGTTCCATGGAATAAAATAACTTATGTGTATCAAGAAAATGAGCCTATGCCATCTCATGAACAGAGACTCAGCCTTAGTTCTAATGAAGTAAGGAAAATTAGTCACTGAAGCACTTATGAAACTTTGCTTAGGTACTGTTCATTTCTGAACACTATGAGCCTGATATTTATTTTTTGTTTTATAAAACTAAAATTGCAAAACAAATATAGATTAAGAAGTTTTCAGCAATGTATGAGTCAGAATAGGAGCATAGTGAAATTTTACTTCTAGATGAAATTAGAATTGAATATTAAATTTAATATTTTTTCACAATTTGCTCATTTTTGATGCCATACTGTTGATTGAGAAATCATCAAAAATAATCTTAAAGACAGATTTTGAGTTTATGAATCACTAGCTGGTGATGGCTTCTAAATAACTTTGCTGCAAAAGCATTCTGTGTATTTAGTTATTTGAAGGACTGAGATACAGTGGCCACATCAGATGCAACCAAGGTAGTTAGTGTGCTGTACAGTTGGCATTCCCATTGAGTGTGAATTAATTCCACATCCTGGGATAAAATACCTCCTGAAAGTACACTACCTCAGCTAAGAACTCAACATCATACAAAAGAGTCAAAAATGTGAACCTTTGACCACACCTTTAATGTAACCAAAAAAAAAAAAAAGAAAGAAAGAAAAAAATCACTGAATGCAGACAGCAGTCTCTCTGAGAGCTACATCCTGAATCATTTTTATTGAAGTTTGTTTTCTACATTGTATAAGAAACTCATGGAATTTCTAGGAATTGTCATAAAATACGAACAATTCATATGTACTCAATTCATTCTGTTTTGTATTTCCTTTACATTTTTTTGCCATACTGAATTCCAATTGTATTTCAATTAAAAATGTACTTTGTAAAGCTTAAGTAGAAAAATCAAAGAATATGCTTATTATTTTTCACAACGTCAGCCAACTTACATTCTGTATTTTGGTGTGTAGCTTTCAACTATTATTTGGTTTTTAATATATCAGACAATATATTAGTTTTAAATGCTCAAATTGTGGTGTTTGCTCCAAGACATATTAAACAATTTATTTGAAAATAATTTGCATTTCTATGGATAAATTCACAGAATATTGAGGAAATTCCTCCAGATCATTGGAGTGGAAGTCAGTTGAACTTCTAGATAAAGTGAATAAATTTAATGTGCAGGGGCACTTTAGCCGAGAGCCATATCCTCAAGCCATTTTATTTTTATTTCTTTTTTAAATTTAAGACTGTCTCAGTTACTGAGACTGCCCTTGAACTTGTGATCCTCCTGCCTCTGCTTCTGAGCTGCTGGGAGTACAGGCACTAACCACCATGCCTGGCACATTTAACATATTCTTTTTTAAAAACAGTATCACTGATTGAATGCAGTGGCACTCAAACACTGAGATATATCCCCAGTTATTTATTTTATTTTATTTTTATTTTGACACAGGTTCTCATTAAGTTGCGTATGACCCCCTTAAGTTGAGTCTGGCTTTGAACTTGCAATCCTCCTGCTTCAGCCACTCAAGCCTCTGTGATTACAGGCATGTACCATCATGCCTGGCAAAATATCCTTAATCATTTTGGTAGCTTTGAAAAATTCTAAACTTATTATTCTCATTACAAGACATTTTCACAACAGGCTTCCAAATAGTGACACAATTCTTAAAGTTTAATGCTATTTATCAGAAATAATTAATAGTATTGTTCAAAGTGTAACAACCCAATTTAAATTAATCTTACTGTTATTATTTTGCCTATCTTACAATAATTTTATTTTCATCTTTCATTTTCAGATATTTAACTCATGTGCTTATAATTTATACCAAACTGCTACATGTGGAGACTTGGTATGAATGATAAGCACATGAGTTAAATATCTGAAAATTCATCAGAAAACTGGAGGAGCACAGACAGGACTGTCTGCTGCTCTGCCCTGACTGCAGCATTCCAGGGCCTTAGGGGAAATAGTGCATGAGCCAGACGAACCCAAAAGTGGAAAGTACATGCTCAGAGGCATCAGGGACATGACCATGAGTAGAGTCTTGGCAGTATGTGCCCAAGGTCTGCTTAGAAATGCCTCTGGGAATAAACTTAGGGTTTTCAAAGACCTATTAATTCTTGCATTGGCACTTGTTTATCTTCTGCTCTTCCTAAACTAATCCCTACAGTCACAGGCATAAAAGAGATGACCTTTGTGCTTAATATATGTGTGAAGTTTTGAAAAAATTTCAACATACCTTCTGTTTTTTCATCAATCTGAGTTCATGTAAAAAAGTTCACTAGGTATTCAGAATTCCCATCTGTTTTTTGGGTAATAAAATTCTACCTTTTCCCATTGCAGATGGATTTAGCTAATAAATGAAGTATAATTCTCTTGCAAACTTATAGAGAGCTTGACATGTTAAGATTTCCAAAATATTCTCAGAGAATCAATGTTTGGTGTGTTTGAATGCCTCCCTTGCAACTTTCTGCCTTTTATTTCGGAATTTCATAGAAGGGACAAATTGTCAGGTCAGTATTTGAGAGAGGAACTGTGTTTGATAAAGCCTGCATCTAACCAACACTCACTCCGACCTGATGGTAGGTGAATTAACCCTGCAACTGAGTTTGTGGAGAGTTCCACCAACCAAGTTCTAGGTTGATTATACCCTCCTTAAATTGTTCTATACAATTTCATTCTAGATGTTTTTAATGCTTTTGTAGCATATGATAATTGTGTTGCTACAAAATGTTTTCGTCTTCTTTATTTTTAATTGTGCATTATTACAAGCACAATTTCAGTTAGGAACAGTGCAGTGAGACATTTTTAAGATGGTCATAGTTTCGCTCTGTTCCATTCCCAGACTTACCTGTACTCTTCCAAATTCACATTAAGGAAGAGGTGATTCAATAATTACAAACTGTAAAATGTCTGTTTTCAAAACACGTTCTATCTTACGATGGATTACTTTCATCTGATCTGATTGAGGTAAACTTAAACATGGTACATTCTGATACACTAACAATATTTAAATATGTGATGGAAGCTGTACTTTAAATATAAGATAACATAAAATGTTTATGACCAAATAACTATGCTTGCAGAACTTTTATTTGATACTTCCCCAAATAAATCATTTGCCTATACGTTTAAAGGTGTAAACAAGTAAAAAATGAAGAGAGAAAGAAGAAAGAATGAAAGAGAAAAAGAACGAATGAAAGGAACATAATATGATTAATTTCAAGAAAGTACCTCAAATAACCTAACTCTCAGTAGTCTATCTTACTGTTATTTACAAACGCAATATCAACATTGAGGTTTACCTGATCACATTCATTAAATTCATATTGTGCTAACATTGTGCTATTTTCTTTTTATTTCTTTACTGGAGTATGTGTGTGCATCCCAAGTTCAGTTGCTGCTGAACTACTAACATAAAGAGGAAGAATTAGAGGAGACAAATAGCTACGGATCATCACCCTCTCCTGACATTCGGGTATTTCACAACACTTTATGGATTCATCAGTGTGTTCTGAATAATGCAATGTTGTCTTCATGCAGATGGGGAAAAGGAGGCTTGGGAGCCTGGTGTGTGCCCCTCTGCATTGCCACTGTCCTTCCTTCTTGTTCAGCAATGGCTTAATATCCTTCATATCCTCATTTTATGTTTTTAATTTTCTTAAGAGCTTTCTTTACCATCATCACTGGAAAGAAAATCTTATTTGTTTTAACTATAATAATCCTTCTCACTTGTATTTTCTACTTTCCCTTTTGAATTTATGCTAACAGGAATGTCATGTTGTTTAAAAACTTTTTTTGTCTTAGGACAATTCAGCTTTTATTTTATCTGATTATGTGAATGACAGTCATTTTTAATTTTCAAAATAAGATTAAAATATTTTTAAATAGCCTCAAGTAAAAATGAGTAAAATACATAATTATTTCTGACCACCCATTATAAATTTACCCAAAAAGAGATAAAAGAATAAGGAATAGCATATTTTTGGTAAATCAATACTACTTAAAATTATGATTCTATGATGTTAATTTAATTAGTGCATTTTGTAGTATGGTGATCAGGTTGTTCATTTTTCACTTAAATTTCTGCTTTCTTTCTTTTTACAGATATTAAATTTATTTGTGCAATACACATACCCAAATTAATATATGGAAATCCACAGAACCATCACAGAATTCATTTTTCTGGAACTTTCTGATGACAAGAATGTGCAGATATTTTGCTTGGTGCTTTTCTTGCTCTGTTCTGTTGCCCTGCTGGTAGGAAATTTCCTGATCCTCATTTCCATTCTATGCAGCCCTCTTTTCCACCAACCCATGTACTATTTCCTTAGCCAGTTATCATTTCTGGATATCTGCTATACCTCCAGTTTTACCCCCATATTGATTGGTGACTTGCTAGGGGGGACTAAAACCATTTCCTATAGTTATGGCATGTTCTAGGTCTTTACCACACACTTCTTTGGCAGCATTGAAATCTTCATTCTTATAACCATGGCCTTTGATTGCTATATTGTCATCTGCAGACCTCTCCACTACTTGATGATCATGAACAGGTCTAAATGCAAATTCCTAATTTTAGCTGCCTGGGTTGGTTGGGCTGCCCATTCTTTTCCCTGCACAAAACTCAACTCAAAATGGTTCTAGGACCTAGGAATTAGACCAGAGACCCTGCACCTAATAGAAGAAAAAGCAGGACAAAATCTTCATCATATGGGCTTAGGACCAGATTTCCTAAACATGACTCCCAAAGCACAAGAAATAAAAGCAGGAATCAATTGGGATAGAGTCAAACTAAAAAGCTTTTTCTCAGCAAACAATCAGCAATGTGAAGAGAGAGCCTTCAGAGTGGGAGAAAATCTTTGCCACACACACTTCAGATAGTGCACTCATTTCCAGAATTTATAAAGAACCCAAAAAACTTTACCCCAAGAAAACAAATAACCCAATCAATAAATGAGCTAAGGAAATGGGCAGAGCCTTTACAGAAGAAGACCTACAAGTCATCAACAGATATATGAAAAAATGTTCAACATCCTTAGTAATAAGAGAAATGCAAATCAAAACCACCTTGAGATTCCATCTCACCCCAATTAGAATGTCTATTATCAAGAATACAAGCAACAATAGGTGTTGGCGAGGTTGTGGGGAAAAGGTACACTCATACATTGCTGGTGGGGTTGCAAATTCGTGCAGCTACTCTGGAAGGTGGTGTGGAGATTCCCTAGAAAACTTGGAGTGGATCCACCATTTGATCCAGCTATCCTGCTCCTTGGCCTATACCCACAGGACTTAAAATCAGCATACCACAGTGATGCAGCCACATCAATGTTCATAGCTGCTCAATTCACAATAGCTAGATTGTGAAAACAACCTAGATGCCCTTCAATAGATGAATGGATAAAGAAACTGTGATATATATACACAATAGAATATTACTCAGTCATAATGAATAATAAAATTATGGCATTTGCAGGGAAATGGATGTATTTGGAGATGGTCATGCTGAATGAGATTAGCCAATCCCAAAAAACCAAAGGCCGAATGATTTATCTGATAAGTGGATCATGATACATAATGCAGGGTGGAAGGGAGGCAAGAATGGAGGAAGGCTGTATTGCATAGGGAAAAAAAGGGGGATAGGATTGGGGGGGAAGAAAAACAACAGAATGAGACAAACATCATTACCCTATGTACATGTATGATTACACAAATGGTGTGACTCTACTTCATGTACAACCAGAGAAAGAACAGTTGTGCCCCATTTGTGTTCAATGACTCAAAATAAATTAAAAAATAATTATCCATGACAATGCACTTGCTTTTCTGTGGTCCAAATGAAATCAATCATTACTTCCGTGATATTTTTTCCTTTGTTAAAAATTGCCTGTATTGATACCTATAGGACCCGTGTCCTTGTGCTTGTCAGTTCAGGAGTCATGATGTTAGTTGTATTTGTTATTTTGTTTCTTTCTTATGCCATTATTTTATTCACTTTAAGGAATCTCTCAGCTGAAGGAAAGTGCAAAACCCTCTCTACTTGGGCATCTCATATCTCAGTGGTAGTCTTATTTTTGGGGCTTGCAATCTTTTCCTACCTTAGACCTCCTACTGCTTTCCCTGAGGATAAAATACTTGCATTATTTTCACAATCATTGTTCCTATGTTCAATCCCTTGATATATATACTTTGAGAAATACTGAGATGAAAAATGCCATGAGAAAATGTGGCCTTGCATTCTGTTCTCAAAGGAAACATATAGTTAATTTAAAGATTACCAGCTATTCATTTATGAAATAAAAAAGACTATGTCAACTAAGTAGCTAGAAACTCTGTTATAGCTTTTAACAGAATGAATAACAACAATAGGACATAGACATTTAAATTAATGAGTAATACAATCTTAATCCAACCTAAAAAATATTGAATCTTGATTTTGTGGATTTTTGAGATTACATAGGTATACTTGCTTGCATAAGAAAGCATCTGAGCCAAAGCAAGTAAGGTGGTGTGGAGCAATAAATTATTTTATAAAAATGTTTTAAGTGATAATTTTCTTTAAAAAATGCAGGTATTGGTTTTGGAACATAAAATGACACATATTTTGTGGTAATAGGAAAAGTGAAACATTATTAAAATGCTACTTTTAAGTTTAGGCTATTCACATACACATCATACAGTGAGATTTAGAAATCAGTTTGGCAACAACAAATCAATGTAGTAGAATTTGTTAAAGTAGATATAGGGTTCGAATATCCTGAATTTCTATTGAAAGAACAAGGACAACTAGTGAAAGGAAGGAGTCAATAATTGCAAATACTGAAAATACTGTTACCTGCATTGCACCTATTATCCCAAATCAACAGCATTTCCCATAAAACCTAAGGAACTTTTTATAAAATGTGTTTTCCTGCCCATTCAAACCTAATACAGAAACAAATGGCTAGATATTGGGTCTGGTCCAAAGATATTTCCTGCTACTGTGAAAGAAAAAAAAGGAAAAGGTGAAAAGTGCATTAGAAACACAAAAATTAATTTTAAAAACATGCAAATTATCTTGTGATTGCATAATTTTATTTCTAGTATACTTATTCACATCTGCCACAAACTGAAATATTATGGGGCTCAACTTAATAACAGACCGTTCACCACTGAGAACTCCAAATTTGAGAGTCTTTATTAAGCTGACCGGCTGGCTGTTTCACACAATGCCCCAAAAATGGCCATTGGGAGAACAGCCCTGACCCCAGGGTTGCAGGGGTTCTTATTACAAAAATCACATCAATCATAAGTGTCTTTTACTATGATTCAAAATTACAAACTTCTATCATGAAATCATCAGCAGAGGGGGAAATGGGTCAAAATGACCCTTAACTAAGTACAAACTAAAGAATGGTTACTAATGATTACTAACAAAGGAATCAAAAGAGAACAATTTTTCATCATATAAGAATTGCCATTTTACATTTTTAAACATGTCATGCTAAGTGAATGTTGATGGGTACAGAGGTGGGGTGTTCCCATAGGAGAAGCATTTCCTACATAACATGGAGTCTTAGAGCAAAATGGAGTCTGTTTAGTCATTGCCCATGTAGCCTGGCCTGTAATATTTCCATGGAGCCAAATCTGTCAGCCCGTCACATGAAAGAATCAGATTTGTCTTTCATTATCAGAGTGGAAAAACCACCTCAAAAATAAAACAAAAACCAAAAACACTGATGAATACAGGCAAAGTATTATAATTCAATGCTAATGTGCGATGGGTCATCAAGACGTAAAAAGACATGGATGAAACTTTACATGCATATTGTTAGTCAATGAAATTAATTTCAAAGTGTTGTGCATATTTAAAGTTATATAGGAAATCTCTGTACCGTCCATTGAATTGGGTTCTGAAAAATTAATATACCTGTTAAAAAAGTCAAGTCACAATAGATTAAGCAAATCATCATGTAAATATCAAAGAGACTCCTGAGTAATTTTTCTAGAGAAACTAGAAGTAAATTTCATCAAAATTGTTTTTGCATTGCAAAATGCATCTCAGGACAATAAGCAGATATTATTATGGAGAAGGACTGCATTATAGGATTATATGAAAAAGGAAGATAATTGAGATCCTGAAGACTTTTAGAATATGGAAACACATTACAGAAATTTAAAACAATTCTAGGTGTATGGTGACATAAGGATAAATAATAGAGAATAAAGAAGGGAGATAAAATGATGTGGAATTTTACAAATTACAAACACGTTAGCTTCTATATAAGATAAAGTTTCCTATTCTTAAAAAAGGTTTGAAAAGTATATATTGAAATGAGCTGCATTATTACCACCAATTTGGACTTCATAGAGTATGAAAGAGAAAATCACTCCTTCATGCTTGGGAGAACCAATCACAAAATAAGCAAAACAAACAAACAAAAAAACACATGCTTTTTTCTTTTGAAAAATATTAAAATATTTCTAAGAAGAAATCACAGCTCTGTGTCTTGGTTCTCAACTTCCAGTTGTCTTCCCTGATCCAGGCATTTGTCTTTTTCTAGCAGAATGGCTGCCTTTGCATCTACACAGGTCTCCTGATTGAGTCACTCCTACCTAAGAGCTAGGGTGAAATCCAGGGAAGATGCAGAGGCAGTAATATTTCCCTTTTACCAGGCACTGTTGTACTTATGTTTGACTTATCAGAATCTTTCACATCCATTAATGTTTTATTCCACCTACAACCATAAAATCTTGTGGAATATCAGAAATAAAGTTCTATTCATTCCAGAGAAAGTTATCTCTAGCAACAATCCATGCAATTTATTATCATTTACTTTTGAACATAATGAGCCTTGTAAACTTATTAATAGGATATGACTAAACAATATATTAAATGCACACTCAAAGTTATTGAACTGAGATAATCTAATTGCTAAGTATTTAAAAATCTTGTCTGTTTATATTTTATGTATCTATTTTCCATTGTTGCATAATGCCCAATATCTCTGTCAAATATATTTAAAATAAATTGATCCATGTTTTGCTCAGTACATAAGTAAAGACACAAAGCCTTTAAGACATTTTTATGCTTGCAGATGTGCAATTTTAGAAATCATATTCATTATCATGTGATGTCATCATAAGCTTAAGCATCTACCATCAGTAACTTGCATTAAAGGAATAATTTCTCCAGTTCATGAACAATTACAAAGTATGGGCAAATTATATAAACTTCAGAGTTGATGAGATCATCAGACTGGAAGAAGAGAGAAGTATTAAATAGGCCCAGAGAAAGCATCGGAGGTGAAAACTAGTTGAGAGTGACAAAGTTTTACTAATACAGTAACAAATCTTTTGTAGTTGGTCATAAATAAAATGTTTAAATTAAAGCTATTGTATTCCAACTATCTTATGTGAAATTGTGGTGCTATGAAATCATTCCACCTATCTTCTTTCACACATTTATTATGGAATTCAAAATTATTGAGGGATGAAAAGAAATACTGCTTGTGAAAACAAAACGTCTAGAACAAAGTATTTGGAGATGCATGTTGTTAATAGCACTTGGAAATCCAAATTGTGGTTCCACTGGTAGACTTTGATATTTAGAGAATGGAGTCAGGAATATGGGCAGCACAAACTAAAGTCTGCCAAGTTTCCTCTTTCCTTCCAAATAAAAATGGTGGAAAAGACACAGCCTTGCTCTCAGTAAAAATGAATTCCTACTTCAGTTCATAGTTACCTTCAGAGAAAAGCACTGACATTTGAACTTCCTCTTCTCATCAGTAGGTAGCCGTAAGTATTGAGGGCACCAAAAACCTGTGCTTCTTTCACTTGGTTACTATTAATAACAACTCCTCCTGCTCTTGGTAGTGGGCAGGTAATGTGGCAAAGTTTTTAAAGATTTCAACATCGAAGTCTGAGGCTTAGATACAATTTGTTATTGACCAGCCTTATTAACTTCTCTGGACAACACATATAAGTTCTCTGAAATCCTAATAATGAAAACAACTACTATTATAACATATATGATGCATAGTCTAATCTAATCTAATATATATGTATGTATATGTACATATATTTGGAACATTTTATGGATTGTGTCCAAAGTCAGACAGTTGGACTGTCATAAATGGATATTTATGTTGAAAAGTTAACTTCCTGACAATCACAAGGCACCTGCCACATCACATGTCCTCTGGACCACTTTCAGTGAGATCATATTCTAATCACAGTAGCTCTTATGAATGAGTGGATGGATACAAGGAGTAAAATCTTAGAACCTGCACCACACACCATACACACTCCACAGTATATATACAAACACACTACACAGAACATGTATATATATATATACATATATACACACACACATATATATATGTGTATATATATATCCATATACAAAATGTATATATGCACATACATACACATAATATACAGAATATACATACAATATATATCTTGTACCTTCTGAGAGTGAGGGTAATGATTATTTCTATTCAATTTTGATGTTGTGAACCCATTTCAGATCATGGCTCATTTTACAGTTATAACATCAGACTATGAACTAAAAATAGTAAAACTTTGCTTACCACTCAGTTTTTTCTTCTTCATTCCTTCAGAATTGTATATTCTGTAAGGTTAGTAAAAAATATGTGCATTAACATTGTGGTAACCAATTTTCCTCTATTACACACAAATCCATACTTTAAACTTAGTTGCTTTCAGACATGAAGACTTGATGAAATCAATTTATATAGTATCTCATTTACTACAAAATGATATCTGTTGTCTTGAAAGGTCATGGAGAACTTTTAGTTACATTATTGATTTAAGATGGCAATGATACTCCATATGCAGATGATAACCCAAGTCTCATCTCTTAAGCAGCCAACACAGGACTCCCTGGTTTCTGTGATGAAAACTATGATAAACTGTCTTTTAGGTTCCATTGGCTCAAAGGTGTGCCAGACAGCTACTAGGTATAAGGGAGATTGGAGAATTGCCAGCGCAAACAATCTCAGGGTTATGATTGTAGTAAAAAGTTAGTTGAAATTTAGATGAGTTGCTAGCAAAATCTAAAGCAGTTTGCAAAATATGAACCTTAAAGGAGTGCTTGCCTTCTCAGAAAACAGCACCATAAAGTATCGGTTTGGGCATAAACTATGAGTAATTTTCTGGTTATCATTATTTTCTCCATATTCTATAATAAATGTTACTTTTATTAAAAAAAGAATAGAGAACATTTGAAGGATAATTTGGATTTGGAAATATTTCTGAATATAAATTTAACGTCTTGTATGAGAATATGCTCCTATTTTAGGTAATATTCCATGTTTGGAATTTTTGTCAGTGTATTTATTTAACTATTTATTCATTCATGAATGAATATTTATTGATTGATTTACAACATGCCAACCATTATTCTACAGAGTTAAAAAATCACTGATTCTCTCCCTTCTGTGAGCTAGTTATTTTAATTGACAGTCACTAAATAATGTAAATATGTAACACATAATATATTAGATACGAATAAGTTCATGGTGAACAAGTATCACTGTGAATGTGTTTGGAAATTTTAATAGGTGGAACAGAAAAGAATTCCTTGAAAAAGCTGACTTTGAGTAAAATGCCTAGCAAATAAATTGAATAGCCAAGAAAATATACGCGAAAGAGAAACTTCCAGGGCAAGCCACAAAGAGGACATTTAGGAAATTGAGCAGAACAAGGATGGTGGTCAGAATGAAGGAGGTGGGAATTAGCAGGACCAGTCAGTGGAGAGGCAAGGGGCTTCCAAGCAATGTGGAGCATTCTGGGGCTTAGACCTAGATTGGACTGAACTTGTCAGTATAAAACAAAAGGGGAAGAGGTAAGTTCAGAAGTAAGCATGGACAGGTGATATTAAAGTAATCATTGAGCAGTGATGGTTATGTGAGTTGGAAGAAGTATTCTGAATGCAGCTACATGATTTCTGTAGTCCTCCAACATGGGGAGTATTTCAAACCATGAGAGTGCATGCAGTATCCAAAATTTAAAGGAAACAGCACTCTGCAACATTCCATTATAGACAATGTGATGAGATGATCAAGAGCCCAGAGAGGAAATTGAGAAAGAGTTTTGGAAATTTAGCAAGAAAACCAGGAAGATATGGTGTGACTCCCAAATCATGTGAAAATGTAAATGTCTTAGTGAAAAAGGAGGGAAAATTTTCATGAAAACCTTGATATATCAAGAGGAAAGTCAGTGATAATCTTCATAGAGAGCAGCTTCAGTCACTGAGGAGAGGTAACAGTGGAGGGGAAGATTTCCCCTTAAAACAAAACTGGGATGACAGAAATTAGAAACTATGAGAACAGAAGAAGAGACATCAGAAGTGAGGAAATAGGGATGGCAAAGTAGTGACAAAAGATATTTTGGCTCATACAAGTTTATTTTGCAAAACAGCAAATTTTAAAAAGAAAACATAATTATGACACTTCTACAAATTAAATATATGAAAGATGTTATTTAAGTCAGAATTTCAGGTAGGCAACAATAAGATTTTATGGTTAGTTTAGAAGGAACACAAAGTACCACACATTTTGAGTCTGATAAGAAATGCCAAAATGAATTAAGAATGGCTAAAAGACCCACATAATTGGTAAACACTCACAGGAGAACAATCAATTGCATTTCCCTGTAAATAATTTGTATCTCTATGGATAGACTTTATTGCCACTGCTGTTACATTCTATACATGAACTTCTGTTTCTACAGAATTGTTAACTGCTCTCCACAAGGTCAGTGGTATGTGAATAACCTCAATGGATAAACTACTCAGGACATTTCCCAAACTGCAAAGACTCAGGCCATTTTTCCTTCAGTTCTTTAGGCTGCTATCAGTCATCCAGCAGAGAGAGGGAAACTAATGAAGAGATGGCCCTGTGAGGTGACAGGGATGAGGTCCAGTGCACAAATACAGCTCAAAGATAGGAATTTCTGTTATTTATTGGGCTTTCAATTTAGCTCCATGTTTTTAAATAATCCATTTTTAAAATGTTTATCCTAAGAACAAAAATAAGATAGAAATATATGTTTTAATTTTGAAATTTTCTTTTTAGTACTAAAGCTACAACTTCTTAAAGAGAGCAGAATGCTTATTGTACATCAGAATGAGGATCTTCCCCTTTTAGGCTGGGATGCTGGTCTTTGCCTTGCATGCTGCTTAGGGTCTATTCAATAGTCTCAGGATTGCATGCTGTTTTCCTTTTTACATGCATCAGCCATCTTAGCAGCCCTTAACAAATGCCATTTAATTAGTGTTCCTTAATTTTTTGCCTGAAAATGAATTTCTTGCAATTAATTAAATATCACTGAAGTTCTGTAAGAACTTTGACTTCTTTCTTCCATGATCCTAACCAATTTTGCTCTGAGTCATCTCTTATATTAGATGAACTAGCTCCAGGGTGACATTCATCTGTTAGGAGCAAAATATTCCACTTTTAGCATGCCAAAAACAAAACCAAACACTGCACCCATCTAGTTCAAGTGATATTTTCTGCATGCCACTCCAAGAGAAAGCTTGGAGTGGCATGCAGAAAATATTTCACTTCTAATAGAAACCTAGTGAAAACAGGTGAGTGTTCCTTAATAATTTTTTTTTTCTTTTTCATCATGCACATGCTCCCATTTCTGCTGAGGAAAGCCATCATTTTGTTACACCCAACGAAAACAAGATCATCCAAACCATTCACATAAAGCCATAAGAAGCCTTAATTTTAGCTGGCCAGTGATGACCATCCTTACACCTAAAAGCTGTGTGCCAGGGGATAGTGTGCCAGTTCTTTGTTGCCAGCATTTATAGGGAGGGGAAGGGATTAGGAAGGGATTAAGGTGGGACTGACTCTTCTTCTTGATGGCATTTGACAATCTTTTTGGGGAGTATAACATTCCCCACTGGTCTTATCCACACTAACAAATCCTTGTTTAGGAAACTAGTGGTTTTTCAGTCTCCAACTTCCCAGACTCGGATGGCTTCCATTCCTCAATTTGACCAGATTCCTTATTCTACACTAACTGCCTGTCCTTAATTAGGAACTTTTTATTGCTGTAAGGGGAGGGGACAATGACCGCTCTGGCTGCTTCAAGCTGGAAGGGGGTGGAGTGGGGCAAGCAGTTTGAAGTTCCTTTTAGAAATCTGGTCAATGAGGAGTCCAGGGTAGAAGTCTGCTTGGGAAGAGCAGGTTGTAAAGTCATCTGGGGGTGGGTGCTTCCATGAGAGAGAAACAGAAAGACATGAGTACTGAAATGAGATTAATACAGAGTAAATGTTGCAGCATCTGGAACATGTCAATGAATATCATTGAGAGATTGACAGAAGTCAATCTCTCACCAGGAGGTGGAAGAGCTGAGAAGAAGTTCCCACAAACAGGCCTAGCAAAGGCTGGAGAGGTCACAGCCTTTATTTGGGAACTTTAACATTGTCAGAGTTATCAGGAATGTAAACACAACATTTTATTTTTAATGTCATTGATGTCCCCAGAAAGTACAGTTAAGCTACTTAATGTCATCTGATTTTTGTAAAATATTCTTTTATTGGCATAACCTGTGTTTTGTAGAGATCTTTATATTCTTGTTACTTAGGGCTAGATAATCATACTAGCAAACAAAGATCAAGCCTGTGTAGGCCTTAAACTGACTAAAATTTCTGACTTTGAAAGTTACATCTTAAGTTGCATTAAACTATTGTTTCTTTTAAATGCCCAAGAACATCTGTGGTTTGGTTTTAACTGTTTTGCTAGGTGTTTAAGATCAAGCTGGTCAAATTGACCTGTACCTGTCTCTTAAGAGTCTGCTGAGTTCCCACGTGGTCACTAGTGGGGAACTTAAGATCAGCTTCTTAGCTTCTTTAGTGCTTGCCATTCGCTAGGTAGGGTCTCCTTGATGAGGTGGCTTCCCTTGGAAGCATTAGGGATGTTTCTCCCATTTCAATGACCCTCCTCTGTAGCAGGTGCACTGATTGGCTTTTCATCCTGTACTGGTCTCATCAATCTCCCTGATCGGGATACCGTGCGGCCCAGAGTTACAAAGCTCCTTAGAGAAGCTCTCTCATTCCCTGGATGCAGGCTGACTCTGAGGGCAAGAGCCAAATACTGATTTTTCTTGGCCCCTTTGTTTTAATCTCAATCTCTAAGTTTGATCTTAAACATCTAGCAAGCCAGTCTCACCAGTCATAAAGTAAGAGTACTGGGCTTTAACTTTAATATTTATAACTTTGCAGTTATTTATCCCCATTTATTTAACTGGGGTCTGTATTATCTTAGCTGTTCTATAAGTGATAGCTTGGTATCTCAAATTAATTTTGGTTGTTCTTGAAGCAGAACTTCTTGAAAACATTATTCAGACAACAGTTATAAGTTTACAAGTAAAATGCAAAGTGGGATTAACAGTAAAAGCATATCTAGTTTGTATAATAGCCATCTTAAATTCTGCCTGAGTTATATATTATATTCCCTATTTGATATAACAGTAATTCTACAATAAAAATAATCTTTTGAATATAATTTTAAATGAGCTGAAAGCTGGCTTACTTTGGAGACATTCTGAGTTGTAGCAGGGTGGCAGGCAGAGCTTTATCTCAGGTAAGGCAGGGCTTTTTACAATCTTAGGTAGAGTGTTCCAGTTTTGAAGTTATCTTTGCCTCCTCTTAGAACATCATTTTACACAGCTCACATGTATTGTTTCTTGAGTCTATGTGAATGGTTGTTAACACAATATATTACATTTAAAACAAATCAAGGAAAGGCTGAGAGCTTTTAAATTTCCTTTTGTGTGGCAAAGTGACAAAATGCTTTCATGTTTCATGATATTAACCTTTAAGCAAATCAGGCTCTCACTAACCTTTAAATACATTTGCATTTAAATTTTGATCTCAGTGTGAAAAGTAACAAATTTATGTATACCCTATTGATAGCAGGTTCTGTTATAGAATATTAAATGATAAAAATAAATCCCCAATAGAATTTGCTATTCTTATAAGTTTAAAATTACTAACACAGGTAAGTTTAATTTGGAGAATAGCAGCTTGATAAATTTTCTTCTCTAAAGACTTGTATACCTGGAAGATATACCCACATTGATATACAAAGAAGAGTAATAGCACAATTATCTTGATGTTAACCAAATTTAGTTTTTTAAGGAAAATTTAGACTCTGTAACATAGTACACTTTAAGAGTTGTTTAGCCAGAATTGTATAAACCCCAATTTTTAAGACTAATTGCTCTAAAGAATAGAATTAATGAATGCAATGTGAAGAGTAACTTAGTGTTTTTTAAAGAAATCCTTGTCATTTTAGCATATTGATTACACTTTGGTTTATATCAGTCCCTTAACATTTGACCTTAGGGAAAAACCTTAAGTTTCTAATTGATGGTCTCACATACATATAACCACTTAATTACACAAAAACGTATTGGAATTTGCCTTTTACTTACACACAGACTTTCTTACCCAGAAACATTTTCTTTTTCCTTTTACTAAATACATTTTCATACCTAGAACCTTCTATTTTCTCTTTCCAGTCTGTTGACTCCTTTCTGTTCATATTCTAAAACAACTACTATGAAATTTCTGAATTTAAATAAATCATTCTATTTTAAAAAGATGAAATATGTTATTTATAGTACTTCATTGAATCACAATTGAAACTTTTGGATCCCTTTGTATATAGAATTGTACTTGTTAGGATTTCATTCTTAGTAACCTTGTATTTAGTGATGATATAAAACAATTTGAAACTCTTTTATTTGTCAATTCATTAAAGCACCAAAAATGTTAAAGTATGTTACCCCATGGAATTTAAGGTATGAAGAGTACTCAATGCTATTTAACAGCATTTAAACTTTATAAGTTAACCAGGTATCTCTAACAAACATATTTGATTAGTTCTAAAATATCAAATCTAATTTACTTATTTTGCTGTAAAAACCAAGTTCAGACAATCATATTGAATAGTATTTGCTATCTCTTTCCTGTGAAAGAAAAGTCCAAAAAAAAAAAAACAATTGATATTACACATTTTATAGACTTCAACATTTTATTAATTTGACCACATAGAGACTTGTTAGGTTAAATATATATTACCTTCATTTATTTACCAAATTTAAATTGAACCTTATAAATCACGTGAATCAAATATATCTGGATTCATTTCTTTAAATTCTAATTTATTTGAGCATTCTTTATGACAATCTAATACCATGTACATGATTTTTGAGCACACAAGACAAGACAACACAATGTACACAACACACACAAAAAAAAAAACTTGTAGATTTTGTACATGAATCTCCATTGCAATGTTATAGATCAAAAATAACTCTACAGAGTTGAGAATAGCAACTGATCAAAAAAGCATTAACCTAGTTATGTAGGATCAAAATCATGAGAATGGCTATTGATTATTTTAGTAAAGCACCATATAACTTACTTTTCTGGAGCTCAAATAAAGGACACTTTTTGCTCCTTTTTTGGGTTTGAGACTGGTCTCCTATGGGGCCTTTGGCTTCCTTATTTACATTTCAATGTAAGATCTACTTGGGATCTGGTTCCAGCAGAAATCTGATGCCTAGGGCATTTTAACCATTTTTATCAGGACAGGTTTGAATGTTTAGGGGCTCTGTAGTGGACTTTTTGTTATTTCTCCTGGGTGGAGGCACATAAAGGGTGTCATTTACATATTGCAAAACAATTACAGATGTTTTATCTCTGAAGCTTGTTAAGTCTTTAGCTAGGGTTTGTCCAGAACAGTGCTATTTTAAATCTTTGAGGCAACACTGTCTAGGTTAGTTGAGATTTGCTATTTGTTTCCTCAAAGGCAAACAGAAATTGCAATTCGGAGTCTGGTGGTATGTAAAAAGCATTTTTTAAGTCTAACACAGTAAACTCAGCAACAGCTGGAATCTAAAACAACAATGTAGGAAATGGCTTTGGCAGAGTTACCTGAGTCTTGAAGGATGGCGGCAGCACTAGTTGCATTTAAGTAGCAGATGGGTGCCCATTTTGCCCTCTGGAAAGAAAGAGCAACAGGGTCTGCAGCAGCTGTTGGCAGTCATCCAAGATGGGTCTTGCATCTGGTCTGGCCTTTGTCACCAAAACGGTGCGGTGTCTCCTAGTTCCCGAACTAGAGGATGCAGAATCTGAAAGGCAATGCTTAAGCCATTTTGTCTTATCCATTAGTATGTTAATCAAAATTTGAATGTAAGTCACCTGATCAGGATGATTTGGCTGACCAAAGATGACCTCTTGGACCTCAAGGGCAGTAGGGAGGTCCGATGTTCCCTGAGGGGGCCAATCAAACTCAAAAGTGGGCCATTCTGATTCGCAAAACTTTCTTAAGTTAAATCCATTACAGGAGCTCCATAGTCAGTGGCACATTCTTGGAAGTCCTAAAAATTATCTAAAAAACAAGTTAGAACAATGGGGCATGTGGTTGACTGATTTTGTTCCATAGTAGACTGTCCAGGGGAGAGATGCAACACAGAAAGCAAAGCAAAAACACGGGAAACACAAACAGCCATGAACCAGACTGACAAGACAAATACAAACAGACAGCAACCAGATTTACGCCCAACAAGGAGGCCTATCAGACTGGGCCCCACCAGGAGGCCTACTAGTGGACAGGAGCGATGTCTCACCCTGACCTGGGACTGGTGTAAGTAACTGCATCCAGTCTGATCATGTCCTCCAGATATAGATAGCCGACTCACTGAAACAGACAGGATACCAGGTGGCTTCGTCCAGAAGAATGTCCTGAAGATGGGCTGGAGTCCCCCTGAGAGTGAGCCTGAGGCATGCCTCCCAGGAGCTCCCCTCTACTCTGGGTAGGGCTCCCAGGCAACCATCACAGGAGGCCAATTTAGGCGTGAGGGCTTGGAGAAACAAAATCTTGGTGAGACCTCCAAATGTTATATTTGACAAAAATAAGATCCTTCAAGCCATTCACGTAAAGCCAAAAGAAGCCTTTATTTTAGCCGGCCAGTGACAACCACCCTTACACCTAAAAGCGGTGTGCTGGGGGATCGCACGCCAGTTCTTTGTTGCCAGCATTTATAGGGAGGGAAGGGATTAGGGTGGGACTGACTCTCCCTTTTGAGGGTATTTGAGAATCTTTTTGGGGAGTACAAGAATTTAACTGTAACTTTCTGAATATAGCAGAGCATGAGGAAATACAATAGATTATGTGTGTCAAGCAAGTTCTATGTTACAGGCAGTGCTTTAACACTTTCCATGCAACCCTCCACAAGATGGTAGGTGTTGTGCCATTACTATACCTGTGTTATATAAGATCATGTTGCTCACCGTTTGTATGGTTAGTAATTAGATCTGCATCCAGAAGCTGTGCTCTCAACCAATACACTGGTACTGATACATGGTAATAAAATTAGCCAGAAAGGTGCAATTGACTTAATATGAACAGAGGTAGCAGAGAAAGTGCTTTAGAACAAAACAAGGGATTTTTGGGGGGCCTTTGAAAAAAGCTTTGGTCCTGGTGAACTTAAGAATCTCAAGAATGCTGCTGGTTATAACAGATGAGTATTTAAGGGATATATTGTTGTGTCCCAGATCTTTCAGAATATTCTCTGAATATATTAGAGTATAAGTATGAACTTGGGTTGCTTTTAAATTATTTTGAAGGCTGGATCCATATTCATTGAATACAGTAACCTATAATAACAGGTGATAAGGATCATCAGTGTTCATTTGGATTGCAAATTCCCTTGTCTATTCTGCTGCCGAATATCAAAACTAATCATAGAGCCAATAGATTAAATAGAAGAGAGGCAATATGTACAAAAACCCAGTTAAAAAAGTACAGCAGAGATGAGTCCCACATACATCTGGAGAATAATAAACTTTTTCTGAAATAGAGCCCTATACATATGCTTGCTAGGTAGAAGACAGATAGGCAGGCTTCATGAATTTTTAAGGTTTCAAGGTATCAATAACATCTTCAAGAAGCTGCGTGGTGAAATGCAGGGAAATCTCTCAGTCTATTGTCTTTACTTCCCATGATTCGGCCCCATACTTTTTTTATGGCATTCTTCATTTCCATGTTTCTTAGTGTGTAAATAAGAGGATTGAGCATGGGGGCAATGATAGTGTAAAAGAGGGCAAACACTTTGTCTTCTGGTAAAGTAGTTGCTGGTCGAACATAAATAAACAGTAAAGGAGCAAAAAACAGGACAACCACAGTGATATGTGAACTGCATGTAGAGAGGGCTTTGCGACGATTCTCTGCAGAGTAAAACCTGACAGTAGATAAGATCACAGCATAAGATATCAGCAAGACCACAAAAATCACCATGCCCATCAGTCCAGAATTGGCAATGACCAAGAAACCAATTTTGCTGGTGTCAGTGCAGGCCAGTTTCAGCAAAGGATACACATCACAGAAGTAGTGATCTATTTCATTGGGGCCACAGTAGGGTAAAAAGACAGCCAGCAGAAACTGACCAAAGGAATGTAGGAATCCCCCAGCACAGGAGGCAGCCATCATGGCATCACACTTCTGCCTGCTCATGATGATGGTGTAGTGCAGGGGCTTGCAGATGGCCACATAGCGGTCATAGGCCATCCCTGTGAGGATGAAGACCTCGATGCCCCCAAAGAAGTGCATGGTGAAGAGCTGTGTCATGCAGCCAGTGTAGGAAATGGACTTCTTGGTTGATAGCGAGTCCATGATCAGCTTAGGGGTAACAGTGGAGGTGTAGCAAAGATCTGAGAGTGACAGGTAGCTCAGGAAGAAGTACATGGGCTGGTTAATGAGCTGACTACAGGTGATGGAGATCATGATTAGCAGGTTTCCAGTCAAAATTGCAATGTAACAAAGTAAAAACAGCAAAAAGCAGAGAATCTCTATTTCTTTTTTCTGAGAAAGACCTAAAAGAATAAATTCTGTGATGTTATTCTTAAATTCCATGATTCCAAGCTGGTTGTAGTCACCTATAATTAGAGGAATTGTGATTATTGGGATATATTTAAATATGGTGATAGATCATATCATCCTCTAGATTGAAGCAGATTATGCTGGAAATGATTTAAAGGTTGAAGAAAATGGAAATTTCATTTTTCTTTATAAAGACTTTCCTGCATTTTTATCTCACTTTATTGAAAATACTAATTATTTTAAGTATCTTAGGTAGCTGAGACGAAGACTAGCATTGCAGAATAATGGAGAATGATATGTATAACTGTTTCATCCCCATGTATTATGAAACATAACTAGATATCATATAGAATAGGATGGTGGAATTGACATTTTTACTGGGAAAAAATCTGAACAGAGACTTGTTCTTCTATTTGCTATTGAGAAAATATCTACAAGATGAAACATTGAGTTAAAATACTACAGAAATGCAAATATTTGAAGTATAATATGTAGATTAATATTTTAAGTGTAAAAACCCCTCTATATATTCTATGTAAAAATACTGTACATAGAACATCAACAATTTGGGATATTTGGGATCATGAGGAATATGTACATGACTTCTCTTGTGCTTAATTTATAAATGTTTTTAACTTACAGATCTACTTAATTTATAAGTAAAGGATTGTTTTTCACATCCAACTAAAACCATCAAAAGAGAGGATGGTTTTCAGAGCATTATTAGAATAGAATTTGGCATTCAACTAGGTATTTGAGAACAATGATAGCAGTTTCACTTTGGATTTTAGTCTTACCTGATGTCTAACACCTTCACAGAAAAATTAACTTATTTTAATTGGTGTACATAAATTGTCCTGCTTTTCCTCATCTGCCATCCTGAAAGTGCTTGCTCCCTTCAGTCCCTACGTGACTAGTGTGGAAATCTTGGGCTGGCTTCTCTCCTGCTCCTTCTGTTATTTTTACCTCCTCTCTGTCACTCTGTCACAAAGTAATGCAAGTTCAAGTGTGTTAATGTTTGTATGGCTATAAAAAGCCTTAGGGCAAATAACTTGCTTAGTATTTGTAGAATTTCAGATGGGATCAATGGACTGAGGAAGAACTATTGAAAAACAGTCTTTTGATCATCCAATTAATCACACCAGCCATTCTCTACTATCAGCTATATAAAACACTTAAATGATCAGCACTGATATAGTTACATTTTATTTTCAATACTGTATCTCTTTTCCCTTTCAGTAAAGTTACCATTCAAATGTGTGTACATAAAGAGAAAAAAATAAATCCCTCCAGAGTATAAAAGTCAACATGATTGTGACAAAATTACCTTTTGGCATTTATTATCAAGAGAGGGGCTCTTATAGTGTTCAAATAAGACATTTCAATTAAGCAACTATTGCAATGTAAGCTTTGAAAATTAATACCAATAATTTTAAATAATTTAGGCTGGCTCTAACTCCTCCCCAAAGTTGCATCCTTCTGATTTAGTAAAAATGACTGTAAGTTAAATTTTTCATTTCAGTAATTTGCTGCATGAGTTTGACTAATTCATTCTTCTCTCAGGCCTTTGCCCTGAACTGTAGACTAGTATTCTGCCTGACCTAATGGCTGTACTTCTCTGAGAGTCTTTATAAAGTAACAAAAGTGTGCTTTAAAACACAGTGCAAATGTCATTAGGCTAACAGTGTCTTTTCAGGTCCAGACTGGAAAACAGATAAGCAAAGAATTATCCAACAGCTAACTGAGGACTTTGATAATACAGATTATTGTTTTTGATATTTCAGACAAAACACAAAACTATTTACAAGTGATAATCACATATATGTATTCAACCCAGTTTGTTAGAAAGCAGAGAAGGTTAAAAGGAGCTATCATTTAATTTACTTATCTATCTCATACAAACTCCACATGTTGCATGAGTCCAAAACTTTAATTTGTGCTCTGGAATTACTTGGAAGTAACTTGGAAGTTACTTTCTCAATTTTCAGTTATGCTATAGAAAGCTAAGAAGACATAAAAATTATATTCTATAAGAATAACTTCACATTTTCATACTTTTAAAAGACATAATGTCATGTTATCATGTGCTTTCCTTTAAAATATTGGATTATTTGGGTAACAACACCAATCTTAATCTCCTCATCTGACTGTATTACTTCCTAACTCAGTGATTTAAAATATGCTCTGTCCCTTTTGTGTATTTCAATTAAACTATAAATAAATGTTAAGTGTTAAAGTAGATCTTTAATAAAGAAAATGTGGCATATATGCACAATGGAGTTTTACTTAGTTACAAAGAAGAATGACATTATGGCATTGCCACTAAGTTGATGAAATGAGAACATCATGCTGAGTGAAATGATTCAGACTCAGAAAGCCAAGGGTTGAGCGTTTTCTCTCAAATGCAGAAATGAGAGCAAAGTAAGGGGGAGAGAAAGTGGGGAGCACCATGAAAATGGAAGAGAGATCAGAGGAATGGAGAGCAGGGTTGGAGGACAGTAAAGAGAAGGAACAGTGGAATGAGGTGGACCAAATTATGCTGTGTGCATGTGAGAATCCCACCTTTATGTGGTCCTATAAAGTAACAATTCATAAAAACAATAAATAGATGAAGGGAAGGCCAGGAGAGGAGGAAGAATGGGAAGGGAGAAGTGGAGGCAGGGAGGTGGTACCAGGGACTGAAATGGAACAAATTATATTCCATATATGAGTGATTATGTCAAAATGAATGTATTATGTGTAACTGCAACATGTTAATTAAAAAAAATAAATGCAATAGGAATTAATATTAATATTTTAATTAGTTAAATTAGTATTTTAAATAGATCTTTAAGGATGTCCTTGGGCCTCACCTTGTCTGTTACTCTGACATGTATAAGGAGAGTCCAGCAGCTGACAGGATGGTTGTAACCTTTATTCCCAACACATCAGAATAAATTTACAGCAACATCCTCAGGTTGTTTCCCTACTTATCACTGATGCTGAAGTCTTCTCATCCTAACCACAAGACAAAGAGGCCTTTCTCCAGAATCAGCCAACTCCTAAGCTCGGCCTCCCTTCAGATCCTTCCTGCCAGGCTACCTGAAACTCCCCCACTATTGCCTTTGTGCCCTCCAAGTTCTCAGAAATCACCATGGCATCAGTGGTTTAAATCTCAGTGTCCTTCCTTGGTTTTCCTTATGACTCTGCTATAGTGGGACTGCACATTTCACCATTTCTCACCAGGACACATTTAATCCTACCAATTTCCAAACATTTCACTGACAGCACACCCCATGATATAGCATTTGCCTGAAAACTATGTTCCTTGGTATTTATGAGTAACTTCTTTACTTTATATTGTTTACTTTTTTTGATTACCAGATGCTATAGCTTAATTCTTTAAGGAAATTGTAACTCGGTCAGTGTCAGGTTCATCACCTTAACTTTTAATTCTACACATAAGAGAAAAAAATAAAACAAGATTTCATGATTTTAATTTCTGTGCTGAATCTTGATTTAAAACACTTTTGGACAAATCACACAAATTTTCTGAAGCTCACATTTTGTCTATCAAGTAGCAAAAACAAAAATAGCTTATCATTTTGCATAAACACTAATTATTAATCATTATCTGTTTGGGGGCAGGTATTATGCTAAGTGAACAAAACCTCAAATCACTGAGGTTTCACTGAAATTTTCAAGCAGTGCAATACTTATCTGGTCTCCCCAAAATAAGATTGTACGTAAATAATTGTCAGAAATTGCAAAGTATTTAATCAATTAGACAATACTCTAAGATTTAAAATTTAATGTTACATAGCCTCTGCCAACTTCTTGCTTTAAAATATTAATTTCTTTTCATTCTATACAGTCCACACAATATTTTGATCTAATTAATTAATATGCATTTGTCAAATTAATGAAAAATATTTTTAATGTTTTAAATAAATTAATTCTAAGCCCAATTTTAATATATGGTATAATCTGCTTAAGCATTTTGTGAAGTACTGAGAAGATATAAATGCATACTATACAGAACATTTGTATTTGAAGTTCCTTAAGAATGACAGACATTCATATATTGTCATTTAAAATGGTCCTGATTTCTAGCAGTATCCTCTGTGTTAGCAAAAGAGCCACTCAGAACTGACACTGCAAACTTCCACCATCCCCAGTCTTTTGACTTAGGGTGGCAGTCGCACTCTCGAATGTATGCTCACCTGTTAAAACCCAGGTGTCTCCCCCTGAAGCCCTACTGGCTTGCTCTCTTGGCGGTGCCCAAATGTGCAAAACAGAGCTACACTCTGTTTCTACACTCCATCAGCCATCCTGGAGGAATATTCTACACTCCATCAGCCATCCTGGAGGGATATTCGTGTCATCTTCTCTATTTTCCTATTTTTAACTGATAGCTCAGGTTTAGCTGAATTACAACATAAAAAAAGTGGTGTTTACATGTATATGCAAACAGGAAATGCCAACCACAAATATGACACATTCAGAAGACTGACATATTCTTCACTTCCATAACATTTTCTGAAGCTTCACTGAAATATAAATCCTGACTTTCTTCTTTTTATGTTCCCTTGACTCTGTCAAAGTTATGAAAAAAAAATCATTGCTCTGTTTGAATTCTTATGTAGTATTGAAGGATGAATTATCACATATCAATTGTATAAAAATGTAGTTACAGTAAATGCTCTGTGTCACCAAATAGATGGAGCAAAATATCTACAGTTTCTTGTACATTAATTGTGTCTAAAAGTTTTCCAGTAAGTATTCATCACAAGTAATCATTAATTATTATTTTAATAATAAATTCTAAAACTTTAATTTTCACTTCCCTACAGAAAATGATTGTGTGGGTTACTTAAATAAAACTTAACCTTTACCTGTTTTACTAGGTACTTGATTTAAAACTAAGATGAATGTAATGATCCACAGTTAGAAAAGATTCAGAAACAGGCAGTAAATTCAGTGAATATATATTAATAAACCCACTATTCAAATAATTCTGAGGAATCCTGAAGGTAAAACTTACCTGAATTCTAAGGTAAAATGGTTCTGTTTGTTTCTCAAACAACTTTAAGATCCTTTCCCAGCTTTATGTTAACATTAAACAAGGGAAGAAGTTGGTTTCTTCATTCATTCACCTGAACAGCTATTCTTTGTCCCTCTTCAAATAGTACCTTTTTAGTACCTTTGTCATAGTCCCTGGGGAAAATGAAAACAAGAGTGACTTCTGTTTGAGTTCCAAACAACTTTACCTTGGAGATATGTAACCTGTAAACATTTATTACAGTCTCTATGATATGAAAATCCTTAATGGGATCATTTGACCAAGGTGAAGGTGACCATTTCTAAGAAAGGACTTTGTTCAAGGCCTAAAAATACTTCCATCAATTAATCACCCCCCCCCCAATATAGGAAACTAAGATAAGTTCAGTTTCCCTTTGCTGTGGAAGTAGTTAAAAAGAAAACTGATGACCAGGAAAGAAAAGACCAAATGCTCACCCCTTTGCAAAGAAGAAAAGTAGAATAGGCTACACTGAGTTGTTGAAAACCAAAGAAGAAATGATAGCACTGTCCCGACTATAATTTGTGAAGGATGTTGAATACTTGGTATGGATCTCATGTTATCTAATAAAACTTCTTAAAAAGTTATCACAATCTATTGCCTTCCTTTTCTTGATGTCCTTGGATGCTTATTTTTCTGCCTACATTTCATGTAAGGACTCTATCATAAACCTCATCCTTATAATGAAAGGTAGCCCTAAGTTTTTTGTTTCTCTGCTTCTTTATATTTAAATGAAGTCTACTTTTTAATTGGCAAATAAAAATTATACATATTTATGGTGTAATGTAATATTTCAACATATGTATACATTATGTAATGTTTATATGAGATTAACTATATTCATTTCCTCAACCATGTATATTTTTATGGTGAACATTCAGATATTTCTTCTAGCTTTTTGAAATGTACCAGGCATTATTAGAATGTGTAATCATGTGCTGTGCAACTGCAGGGCAGAACTTCTTCCTCTGCACTGATCAGTCTCTCCCATCCTTCCCCCCACACTCAGGTAAAAAGACATTCTTCTCTTAACTTACACTAAATCAACTTTTTTTAGACTTTACATAGACTGAGATCATGTGCTAATTGCCACTCTATGCTTGTCTGATTTCACTTAATGTACGATCTTTAGTTCTGTCCAAGTTGTTGCAAATGCCAGGATTTCATTCATTCTGTGGTTAAGCCATTTGTTTTATTTCTTTTTTTCTCATGATATATTCCTCACCAATGGAGTCTAACAGTTTTCTTCTAACTCCATTGATCCCTGCCTTAAATTTGTTCTCTCTTCACTCCCAGTTATATAGGATATACATATCACTGGCATAAATTGCTTTTACAATATTAAGTCATGATCATCACTAAGTATTTGAAAAGTTTTTCATTCCTCCAGTGGAAACTCCATAATTATTTAATAACTCCCCATTTTTTCTACTGCTGGGAACCTGTGATCTGCTCCCCTACTATGAATTGGCTCATTTTTGATGTTTCACATAAGAGGAGTTATACAATATTTGTTTCTTTGTATATTATTAATAATAACTGGCATTGTATTTTCTTTTTTCCTTTTTTAAATTTATTGGGTCATTTAAGTTATACATGACAGAAGAATCCATTTTGGCATAATTATAAAAGCATGGAATATATCTTGTGTGATTCAGTCCTAGTACTTCTCCTTCTCCTCCCCCTCCCCATTCTTTCCTCCCTTCCCTCAATTCTACCAATCTTCCTGCCATTTACTCATAGTTATTTTTAAATTTATTTCTTTGGATGTACATGATAGTGAGATTCACTGTGGTGTATTCATATATGTACATAGGAAAGTTATGTCAGATTAATTCCACTGTCTTTGTTTTCCCATCTGTCTCCCTTCTCTGCATTCCCCTTTGTTGAATCTACTGAATTTCTGTTCTTTTTTACAACACCCCATTGTGGGTTAGCTTTCCCGTATCAGAGAAAACATTTGAACTCTGCTTTTTGTGGGCATTGGCTTATTAACTTATCATGATAGTCTCCAGTTCCATCCATTTACTGACAAATGCCATAATTCCATCATAAAGATCTAGGCCTATACTTTTTTCTAAGATGTTTTATAATGAATATTTTGGGTTATCTACTCCTTTTTAGTTCATTATTTTGCATGGTGTCATGTAGGGAATTAACATCAGTCTTTTTTGCATGTGGAAATTTAATTATTCAGCATTATGTTTTGAAGAGTGTATTCTTTCTTCATTGAATAGACTTCCCACACTTTCCAAAAATTAATTGAATGAGAGAGAGAGAGAGAGAGAGAGAAAGAGAGAGAGAGAGAGAGAAAGAGGTTTGTGGTGTGTTTATGCCTGGGCTCTAAAATCTATTTCATTGGTTTATATGTGAAATCTAATGTCACATCACATTGATGCATTTACTCATGAGATTTTCTTATAAGGTTCAAATTTGGTGATTGCAAGTCCTTCAACTTTCTTTTCCAAAATTCTTTTTGTTATATAAGTTTCCTTACAATTCCAAATTTGCAATTCCAATGAAATGGAGAACAGCTTCTCTAAGTAAAAAATGGATACTGGGGACTGGAAATGTGGCTCAGTGTTAGGGTGTGTGCCTAGCATGTTTGAGGCCTTGGGTTCAATCCCCAGTGCCCCTAAAGCAAGAACAAAAGGAGAAAAGGAAAAAAGAAAAAAAATGAATGTTAGAATCTTGAGGAGGCTTGCAATGAATCTGCAGGTTGTTTTGGGTAATATTGCAAACTGAACAATATTATGTCTTCTAGTGTTTGAAGATAGGGTTTGTTTCCATTTATTTGTTTTTATTTATTTTTTTTTTGTTTTTCTTTTGGATTTCTCAGATTTCGTGTTTCTTTCTTTTAATTTATTTTAGTTCATTGTACACAAATGGAGTACAACTATCGTTTTTGTGGTTGTACACAAAGTAGAATCATACAATTTGCATATTCATCCATATACAT
>JAJEJO010053801.1:3894-48671 GCA_020662805.1 Glaucomys volans
AAACATGTTAGGACTAGATTCACAAAGCTGATGAACTGGTAACATAAGTACAAATGTTTAAAACTATTCCTGGGGCAAGCGAGTAAGCTCAAAGTGTTCCTGCATGCAGTCATCTCTATCACTTTATGTAATGGAGATATAAGACAAAATCAAACAGTCCATCTCAAAAAGCGAGTGGAGCGCAGAGAGGGAGCAGTCAGATAGACAACAGTTGGACAGCCATGAGAGTAGTGTTTTTACTGTGTGTTCATGATTAAGATAGAACACAATTATCAATTTTGTGCTTGGGGTGTGCTTGGGGAAAGGATTCCTGGTTTCATGAAAGTGCATTGTCCTTCCAGAATACATCAAGAAGAAATGGAAATTAAATAAGTTAGTGAAATGGGAACTGAATGTAGGAAAGAAATTTTAAAAACACATAGATGGACTTAGGCACAACTACCTAAGAGCTTAGGTTAAATTGCATGGCGAATAGAATAATTTGCAATAAGGAAATCTATAGCAACACACAAAAAAATGTTCTAGATATTAGCAAATCAATTATTTGATGGTAACAAATGTGTATAATCTCAGACAAGGGGTAGGGAATATTTAGATTTTAAAACTTTCAATTTTGGTTATAGGTCATAATTTCACATTCTTGCAAAATTCTAATTTCATGTTCTTGCAATTATAATTTTTTATTGTATATTTTCAGAAATTGGTTAATTCTCTGTAAATGTATGCAACACACAAAAATGAACACATTACTTTAGCTGTGACCATTAAATGATTTTACTAACAGAAGCCACTCATTTTCCCCCGGTGGAATAATGTCATATTTACTACTCCAAACAATAAGTAAATATGTATGATATTAAAGTATCTCTCATCTGTTCCATTTCATTTGATGAGAATGTTAATGGTTTTCCTAAAAAAGAGTATGCTTTTAGAGTAATGATTCAACTTACTTGTCCTTTGTTGGCTTCATTTTTTAATCTTTTCAAATTCTGCCCAGATCAATTAAATGTTGTGATGGAATAATAAGTGACATTTATTGGTACTCATCAGAAGTAATTATAATACTACAGAACAATTACTTGGTCATTAGCAACTTGTTCAATGGTGCCTCAGATTCTCTTTATCAGAATTTCTAATAGATGCATATGGCAGAATATGTCACTTTATACTGTTACCTTCCTATGGGAAATGTTTGGAAGAATCCATGAGTTTAGCTCTGGAAAGAGAATACCTTATGGAGTCATTAATAGTAGATTTAACTCTTTCATACTCAGGTTAAAATTTTGCGTCTTTTAGAGGACCTTAGGCAACATACAATTTCTCTTGTCAGCTTGACCCTGGAAACCACATATATTACTCCAATGGAGTTTTATTAACTTTGCTTCAATCACAGTGCTAGTTTCTCTAAATGTAGCTCTTCAAATCACTTGTACATGCTTCTCTGTGCTCTGATCTCTGCATGCTTCTCTAATTTCCAAATTATATTTTATTCATATATTTTTATAATTGAAGTACCACATAATTGAAACTTTAAAAATAAAGTCCAAATTGTGAGCTAGATCTGATTTTTTTTAAATTATTTTAATCTCTATACTAGTAACTGTTTTCCTCATTTCACTGAATTTTTTCTCTGTGTTTTCTTGAAGTTTACTGAGCTTCCTTACTTATTTTGAGTCCTTTGTCAAATAATAAATGCATTTTCATTTCTTATGGTCATTTACTGACACCTTACTTTATCTGTTTGGTTATATCATGTTTCCCTAAGTTTTCTTGATTCTTGTGGTCATAGGTTGATGTCTGTACTTTTGAAGAAGTATATATGTCTTTACTGAGTGGCTTTGTCTGGAAAAGCTCTATTGCAAGCATGGTGCTAGGGTGCTCAGAAGCCTGAGGCAGATGCAGCTAGTGTAGCACCATATAATGCCAGAAACGCGCCCTGAGAATGACCTATCACTATGGGCTCTCCATACCACAAGACTGCCAAAGTTGACCTGACAAAGATACAGGCCAGAATTCAAGCTTACCACTCAAGAACATATGTATTAGCACAAAAAGACTGGGCAGGATGCAAACCTCATGAATCACCTCAGCTGTTTATTTAGGAACAAAGTTTCACATAGGAACAGGGGATGTGGGGATGAAACATTGTCAGTGGACCCACTTTCCCAGTGGAAAACGAACCAATGAACAAAGAAAGGTACTAGGTTTATATAGGCTATTTGAGGTGTTGTCTAGTAAATATATCTGTGTTCTTGGGCACTCAGGAATTTGGGATCAGTGAATGTGTCAGTTTTAAGGGTCTCTGGATCAAGGGTCTGTGGATTTATCTTTGAAAGGGATTAATGTCCTCTAGAGTCTGTCACTTTAGGGGTGATACAACACTTCTTCCCTGTCTGCAGTTGGTGTCTGGAAAATCTTTGTCTTGGGAGATGAAGGCCCTCAGTATATGGCCTTCTTTTTCATTCCCCTTTCCTAGACCACATTATCTTAGGGATTTTTCATCTTCCATATCCAATACATATCTATATATATACACACACACATAATATATACATATATGATTTATGTTCCATCTCCCTGTCTCCCTCTCCTTCTCTCTCTCTCTCCATATATATATGATTATTAGATTGACTTACACAACCGGAAGCTGGATCGTTCCACAATGGCCATCCGCAGGCTGGAGGAACTAGTAGCTGTAAAGTCCAAGAAGTTGAAGCCTCAGAAGAAGAGTGATCAATGATGCTAAACCACTCTGAGACTGAAGGCCTAGAGACTCCCTGGAGAGTCACTGGGCAGAGTCCACGTTGGAAGACTAAAATCTGGTGTTGAAAGACTTGGAGTCAGATGTCCTCAGGTGATCAAAACTGTAATCAAGAAACTTTGGGGAGGAGGAATGGAGCTTTGCATCTGCTGCTGCTTCCTTGTTCTTCTAACTTTATGTTTCATCCAAGCCTTTAACCTATTGGAGGGGACTATCCACACTTAGGGTGGGTCTCCACTTCAGTTCACCATCCCACATGCCAATCATTCCTCACTCCAATCATTACTCTCATAGACACACCCAAAAGCCTTTTAATCTTAGGTGTCTCCTAAATCCAATCCAATTGAAACTTCAGCTTAGGCATTACATCATCCTAAAATATGGGACATAGGGATCAACTCTATGCTGGAGTTTTCTGTGGTGGTCCCAGTGTTGAGGGCCAAAACCAAGTCCTATGGTCACTTCCCTCTTTTTTTCTCCCACGTAAAGGCATCTTTCTACATTTTCTTCTTCCTGGGGTAGTTGAGGGTGATTTGAGAAATGTAAAACTGTTTTTCCTACCCTCTTCAATGCTTATTTTCTTATTATAGCTCTATAATTAGGTGCTGTGATCTCTCACCTAATTTCTTTAGCTTTTGTGAAGGTATTTTCATTCGTAGGTAACAGTTTAAATGATTGTTTCTGTGGGGATTGATCCCTGGAAAGTCTTACTCTGCCATCCTGCTTCATCCTTCTCTAGATTCTTATTTCTTTTTTTAAATTATTTTCATGTACTTTTTATTTTTTTACTTTTATACACTGCATTTTAATTCAATGTACACAAATGGGGTACAACTTTTCATTTCTATGATTGTACACAATGTAGTTTCACACCATTCATGTAATCATACATGTACTTAGGGTAATAATGTCTTAGTCTACTATCTTTCCTTTTCCCACCCTGTCCCTCCCATTTCCCTCTACACAATCCAAAGTTCCTGCATTCTTCTCTTATTCCCCTGCCACCCCACCCCATTATATATCATCACCCACTTATCAGAGAAAACATTCAGCCTTTGGTGTTTTGGGATTGATTTATTTCACTTAGCATGATATTCTCCAACTCTATCCATTTACCAACAAATGCCATAATTCTCTTATTCTTTATGGCTGAATAGTATTCCATTGTGTATATATATACCAAAGTTTCTTTATTCATTTGTCAATTGAAGGGCATCTAGGATGGTTCCACAATCTAGCTATTGTGAATTGAGCTGCTACAAACATTCATGTGGCTGCTTTACTGTAGTATGCTGATTTTTAAGTCCTTTGGGTATACACTGAGGAGTGGGATAGCTGGGTCAAAAGGTGAGTTCATTCCAAGTTTTCTGAGGAATATCCATACTGCTTTCCAGAGTGACTGCACTAATTTGCAACTCCACCAGCAATGTATAAGTGTGCCTTTCTCCCCAATCCATGCCAACACCTATTATTGCTTGTGTTCTTGATAATAGCCATTCTAATTGGAGTTTGATGAAATCTTAGGGTGGTTTTGATTTGCATTTCTCTAATTACTAAAGATGATGAGCACTTTTTCATGTTTTTTGTTCACCTGTATATCTTCTTTTGTGAAGTGTCTGCCCAGTTCCTCAGCCAATTTATTGATTGGGTTCTTTGTATTTTTGGTGTAAAGTTTTGTAAGTTCTTTATAAATTTTGGAGATTAGTGCTCTGTCCGAAGTGTGTGTGGAAAAGATTTTCTCCCACTCTGTATGCTCTCTTTTCACATTATTGATTGTTTTCTTTGCTGAGTAAAGGCTTTTTAGTTTTAATCCATTCCATTTATTGATTCTTGCTTTTATTTCTTGCACTTCTGGGAGTCTTGTTAAGGAAGTATGATCCTAAGCAGACATGATGAAGATTGGGGCTTACTTTTTCTTCTATTTGGTGAAGGTCTCAGGCCTAATTCCTAGATACTTGGTCTGTTTTGAGTTGAGTTTTGTACAGGGTGAGAGATAGGGATTTAGTTTCATTTTACTGAATATGGATTTCCAGTTTTCCTAGCACCATTTCTTGAAGAGGCCATCTTTTCTCCATTGCATGTTTTTGGCACCTTTGTCTAGTATGAGACAACTATAGTTATGTAGGTTTGTCTCTGTGTCTTCTATTCTGTACCATTGGTCTACCTGTCTATTTTGGTGCCAGTACCATGCCATTTTTGCTACTATTTCTCTATAGTAGAGTTTAAGGTCTGGTATTGTGATATCTCCTGCACCACTCTTCTTGCCCAGGATTGCTTTCGCTGTCCTGGGTCTTTTACTCTTTCAGCTGAATTTCATGATTGCTTTCTCTATTTCCATGAGGAATGTCATTGGTATTTTTGTTGGAATTGCATTAAATCTGTATATTGCCTTTTGAAGTATGGCCATTTTGACAATATTAATTCTGCCTATCCAAGATGGGAGATCTTTCCATCTTCTAAGGTTTTCTTTAATTTCTTTCTTTTGTGTTCAGTAAACTAGTTATCTTGTGTCTGTAACCCATATATTTTTTTCTTACTTGTGAACAATATCTTGTTTTGCAAAGTTCTTGCCTGGGTGTGGGCAACTTTTATACTAGCATCATTGGTCTCTTTGAAAATGCATATCACATGAAAGTCTCCTTCAAAGAATATGAGTGTATCCTATTCTCAGGACAGACTTACAGATTCTTATCCTTATATATTTTTAATAAATACTATTAGCCCCACCAAGATTCAAAACCTAACCTTTATATTACTTGAGCTTCTTACCTTGCTTCTTGAGTAGAGATATTGAGCTTAACATCAAGTTCTGGCACTTCTTCCTGGCAAGCAAAAATCCAAATGTTAATGCTTTCGTTTTAATTAAAAATCTTAGCATTCAGTATCTCAAACCAAAAGCTACAATATTCATTTATCTGAATGTCCTGCTTTCCTCTTAATATCCACATGTGCAATTGAAGATTTGATTTGACACAGAGCTGATTGATTAAGTTATTAAATGTAAGATGTGAACATCAATTCCCTTTATTCACAGTTATATTGATTTTGGCCACTGTTCTCAGTACATAATGCTCACAGAGTGCCACCTGAGACACACCATAGAAACTGGATTCTCTTTGTTCTCAACTGTTTGGTAAAAGTAAATTATTGTATGTCATAGAATTTTGAACTACATACAGGCATCTAATATATTAAAATTGTATTCCTAATATAGTGAATTTATGGGTAATATGAATGCATTTATTTTCATGTAGTCCCTGAATGGAAATTTCCAAGTTTGTAGAACTGCATTGCATTTTGACCTTATCTATTTACATACTGTAAGATTTGGATAGTCATTCTTTTTTCCTTTAAAGTGGGATAAGAAAGCTTTCATCAGCTGTTTTTTAAAATTATAAGTAAATTAATGAATAATAATATTTGTTAATCAATGTAAAATATTAAGATGAGTAATGACTTTATATTCATTAAGACTAATCATTTCATCATCAATAAAATTCAAGTACATGTCAATATAATGTGAGCATAATGTTAAATAAACTAAAATAATCCTAGTGACTCTGGGTTCTTAATTTAAGAGATATAAGTTTTTTGAACTAAGTATTCTCTATAACCCCATAGACACTATTTATTAATTACAATGATTTTGTTCAACAATATGGCACCTAAAATCCAAGACTCTACATTATGGCATACAATTATGAACCATGTTTAGGAAAGAAAATACTTATTTTAATACTTTTCTTTAAAAAGATGACAAATAAGCAGTAGAAAATTAATTGTCCCCTTCCCACTCCTTCAAAAAATGTCTGCTGTCTTTGGATGCACCGTGGATCAGTTCTGACCCTAGACGTCTGTTTATCATGTTTCCCACTGGTAATTTACATTTCACTCAGTGAAAATCTGGCCAATCTGCTGGGCTTGTGGCAGAGTCTTACACAGCTGGTGCAACAGATTAAGTTGCCCCAACACTAAACTAAATGATTGATGGCCAAGGTTTTTGTACATAAACTGCAGTTTTGTTATATAATTACCAGAGTTATATGCAACACTATATCTATTCTTTGACTATAAATTGAAGGGTTGTTCTGTCTGAGTTATGCAAGAAATTATAACCTAATTTGTAGAAACATCTGTTGTGAACAAGCAAAAAGCTCTACCAAAAAAATAAATAATTCTTTTTCCTTTGGTTCTATAGCCATGTGTAAGATCAAGGAAAAATAAGAGTATTTTCTTCGCCTTCAGTTCCTTACAAAAGTATTTATATCTGTACCTCTGTATTTGATAACAACTGAAGGCTACATTTTTGACATGCTTAGAAAAAAGAAGGAAGAAAATAAAATGTTCACTTTCCCATAAATGTATTTTCATTTATCTCAATATACAAAAACTGATTTTATTACTATGTTTTGCATATGAGGAAGTACATTTTTATCTTTACTAAAATATTCCAGTTCTTAGAACACAAATAAATTATTACAAGTATTCTGTCATTGCTTCACAGGTGGTATAATAAATAAATCACTCAAGGAACAATGTGCTATTTCTCAGTTCCTTTGAAGTTTTATTTCTTTCCTAACCACCTATGTAAGTTCTACCAGTCCTGTAAATCTCACTTTAAAAACATATTCTCTCCTAGGATTGAGTTAATTGAGTGTAATATAAAAGAAAAGTAATTTGGAGGAAGGGGTCTTGGTCAAACTGAAGGGCATATGTTTAATCTAAAAGCCTTCAAATTATGTTACACACCATTCAGGACAAATGACACATTGGTGGGTCTCTTTACTATCTGTTGGCAGTGCATAATTGGTAAGAAATTTTCACAGATCTCTCCGAAATGTATACTTTTTTATGTAGTTGTACCTTCCTCTTATCACAACTTCTATCATATGCCTACAGATGTAAGAATTGTGGACTCTAGTCCTAATGATAAACAGGGTAATCTGAGTATGCTGGTTCATGCCATGTGTCCCCTGGGCTAGGCTATAGTACCCAAATACTTGATCAGCAGTTTAGATGTCACTGTGATACCTTTTACAGGAGAATAACATTTAAATCACTACTTTTAGTAAAATCAAGTATCTTTCATAATGGGGGAAACTCATCTAAGTAGTCGGAAGGCTTTGAGAGAGAGAAAGAGAGAGAAAGTCATTCTGATAGGTTCAAAGCAGTGTCTTAAGGTTTTAATTTGCATTCCCTTGATGGCTAATGAAGTTGAAAAAAACTGGATGTGCTTACTTTCCATCTGTCCATCTTCATTGAAAGGTTTGTTCATGTCTTTTGCTTAATTTTTGTTTTATTTTTTGTCTTTAAGAGTTCTTTGTACATTCTGGACACACTTCTTATATGATATATGGTCAGAGAAGATTTATTCCCATCTATAGTTTGCCTCTTTGTTTGTTTGAAAGTTCTTTCCTTTCACCACAAGAGCAATGACACTCCTTTTTCTTTCAGTTTTCTTCTTTTTTTATTTGAATCCTCTATTACGAGAAGTAGTGTCTCTTATAGTTAACATTCCATTTCTCTCTGCTTTCAACATTTATTTATTTATTTATTTATTTATTTATTTATTTTTGGTCTTTTACTTTCAGAAGTTTAATGATGGTATGTGTTGGTATAGAATTCCTTGGGCTTGTGCTTCTGGAGGTTTACTTAGTATTAAATCACTCGTGTCTTTCCTAAGTTTGGAAGTTTTCTGACATATTCTTTGAATACCTTTTAGCCCCATTCTTATCTTCTCTTTCTGAGACAAAAACAGGATCCTGTACTCCCTTCAGTCCTTTGAGTGTCTTTGCACTTTGGGCATCTGTCAGTTTTCCCTCAGTTACTGAGACTGAGTATAATCTGCCAATCATCTATCCTCAGCTTCATGGATTCTGCCTTCGGTCATCTCTACACTATTGAGTATGTGGAGTCCATTCAGCTTCTTTTATTTATGGTACTGTAATGTTCACTTCTATAATTTACTTTTTATTCTTTATTTTTATAATTTCTGTTTATTTACTAAGAGTCTTCCGTTGATTGTGGTGAGGTCAGGCTTGTTTTCAGTTGTCTAAGGGAATCCACCTTTATTCTAGGAAGGAATGAATCTTTCAGGTCTGCCATCTGTTGTTAGGTTCTCAATGAGGAATTGTTGCTTCTGGATTGCCTTCTTCCGTGGGGAGTGGGATGAAAAATTTAAAAATCATGCTGTTTGTCCGTGCAGTTCTAGGATCCCAAATCAGATTGCCTCACTCTTTCTACCATAGGGATTTCTCCTTTGGTTAGCTTGTGCATTATTGCTAGAATTTATATTATAAATTCTAATCACGAAAGGGAAAATCACGAAATAAATCTGAATCTTATTCAGACTGGAAGTGCTCAATGAATTCTTAAAGTATCTATATTTAGGCAATAGCATTTAATATCCAAATAGACTTTTAAATTTAAAGTTTACCTTCTGAAAGTAAACAAACTGGGACCAGGGTCAAAAAAATTTGCCAAAATATAACAGGAATAAAGTAGAAATATCTCTTGAAAGAAATAAGACCTAAATAAATAGAATTACATCATAGATATGAACAGATGACTATTATACTGTAGATTGCAATCATCCCTACATTAATCTGCAAATTAAAACTGATTTTTAACAAAATTTCCAGAAGCAGTTTCATAAGATCTATCCTGATTTTAAAATTCATATGGAAGCATAAAGTGATCAAGGAGAGGCAGGGGAATTTAGGAAACAAAAGCAAAACAGAAGGATGAGAAAATAAGAGAATGAGAAGGAAAAGAAAAAAATAACAAAGGAAATAAGGAAAACAGAAATTAAGAGGAAAAAAATATAAGAAACGATCCAAGTACCAGAAAGAGTATAAAGCTAAAATAATTTAAAAACTTGACATTGGCACAGGGTATATCAGCATATTAATTCAAATAAGTTTAAAGAGTAATGCTTTTACATGAAAGGGACAATATTACAATGCACCAAGGAAATATTAGATGACTAAATTAATGATACTGGAAAATTTAATATTTAATTTCATTCGCTAAATATTTATTTTATGGAAAGGACAAATCACATTTCATAAAAACTAAAATTTAGCATAGTAACAAAACATGACCAAAAAATAAAGTTTCTATTTAGAAAGTCTATGAAAGCCTTACATTGTGGGCAGGGTCTTAGCTAGCTCAGTGGTAGAGCACTTGCCTGGCATGTGCACATGTGCAACGTTTGGGGGTTCATCCCCAGAAACACACACATACACACTAGTTGCCAAGGGTCTTAAAAACAATAAGAAAGAGACAACTTTCTTATTACTACTCTTGACCCAGTACTGACAACTACTGCCTCAAGAAAATGATGGTTTACAAATGGACATTGGACATAGGTAGACTCAATAGGAAAAAGAAACAAGACAGCAATAGGTTATCCTTCAAATTCTACTTACAATTTTAAGATTATTTATTTCATGATTTTAATAATGTCTGTGAATTCATAAGGGCAAAAATTGTACATTTTTATTGTCCTATAATTTTTATTTTATTTTATTTTATTTTATTTTATTTTATTTTATTTTATTTTATTTTAATTTTTTGGTACTGGGGATTGAACTCAGGGACACTTAACCACTGAGCCACATCCCCAGACCTTTTTTGAATTTTATTTAGAGACAGAGTCTTACTGAGTTGTTTAGGGTCTCGCTAAGTTGCTGAGGCTGACTTTGAACTTGAGATCCTCCTGCTTCAGTCATCCTAGCAGCTGGTATTACTGGCATGTGCCACCACAACCGGCTATTGCCATACAATTCTGTTCTTACTTTCAACCCAGTATTTTTATATATACTAGGTGTTCAAGATTTTTAAAATGTCTGAATCAATACAGTTGTATAGTGTTCAATAAATATCTGTCATTTGTTGAACAAATATTTCAAAGCAAATTTACTCAATTTTTCATAGTAGTCCTCAATATTTTCATCAAATATAGGAAATATAGGAAATATTGTCATTAATATTTAAAAAGAAATTTCCATACAGCAAATATTTTGAAATATTTATGGTTTGCATTTCACCATTAAGCTACTTTTATTAGCAAATTATAGGTGATTTCGATTAGAATCACTACTTAAAGTGGTTTATAAATTCAGGTTTTATGAAAATAGACTACTTAAAATATACATCACACAAACACACATGTTGATAGAGATAGAAATTTGGAATGAGCAGATAAAAATCAAAATTTAGAGATATATTCAGTTAATTGTGAATTTATAAGACAACTAAGTTAAGTAATATTTGACTTTTGTAAGTTAAATAAAACTTCTGTATCTCAGTGAGGGAATGGGCTGTCTGGTGTCCAATCTTTTTTAGAACCTAAACAATCCCTAATCTTGTCGTAATGACTTTTGAAAAGGAAAAAGGATTAAGAAGATTACAAATAATATTCATGTTCATTATTCTCAATGCTTCTTTTGTTTTTGTTTTTGTTTAGAGGGATTGAACCCAGGAGTCCTTAACCACTAAACAACATCCCAGCCCTTTTTATATTTTTATTTTGAGACAGAGTCTCACCAAGTTGCTTAGGGCCTCATTAATTGTTCAGACTGGATTTGAACTTGCCATCCTTCTGCCTCAGCCTCCCCAGTCACTGGGATTGCAGGTATGCACCACTGTGCCTGGCTCAGTGGTTCTTTGTTTCTGTTTCTTTTGCATGACAAACATGAAATATTGTCGAACTGAATGCTCTTTCTTTTTCATTATTATACCCTTTCATATATCAACAGGATAACATATCTACAGCTCGATGAAAATTTTTAAAAGATTCAGCACATGTAATTCTGTACTATTTATGAACATATAATTATATCTGTTAATTGATGAAATATTTTATGAAGTAGTTTATGAATTGTTTTATGGATATGGAAATTAATTTTGTAATGCAGATAATATTAATATTATCATTTATATAATTTATAAGTCACAGGTAGATGGAAACTTCCAAAATTTAGGTAGATTCACAAAAACAATAAGTTTGAAATTCTGAAAATGAATGACAAATCATTTCATTTCAAATTGATGGAAGATCAAAATAATGAAAACAGAGAAATCATTGGGACATTTTAAAATATGTCATGGAGGTGTATTATCTTTCTAATCAAACGTATTCCTTGTGCATATTATAAGAAAGTCAATCAGAAATGAAATAGCAATCAGAAATGCAAATGCCACAAAGCAAACTACTTGTATCTAGAACTCCTATATTTCAAATATTTCAAGAAGGGCAATTGAGTTTCAGTAACAAAAAAAAGATGATAGTATTTACTGTCTTAAGACAACGGAACTTATTCTTGCAAAATTTCTGACTTTTATATGGCTCTTTCTAAAGCAGTGATTGAATGACCAGATTCCTTTAATCTTTTATTTTATCAAAGTCATTGAACTCATCTGAATCTAGGCAGCATAAGAGAAAGAGCATCTATGCTGTGATAAGAAAGTATATCACTACATGATTTGTCTGTAACTGAAGAAATCTTGTAAATTGATAAAAAAAAATTAAAAATAGAGATTTAGGAGCCATATGAACAAAATATTCATGAAAAAGAAATAGAAAAATATAACAGACATAAGAAAATATGTACAAACATTTTTCCAGTAAAAGGTGAAAATTGAAAAAATATTAAAGTTGAAAATATTGATAACTTTAAAATTTTAATGAGTTTATCCCACAAAGTGCTGATAATAATCTGAATAGGAGCTAATGAATTTTAGAATGCTTGATTTAGAAATAAAAGTTTGAAATATAAAAATATTAATAATAAAACTATTAATAAGCACATGCACCAAATGAGATTTAAACTTCTTAAATATTTTTACTGCTATATAAAACATTTCTAATTGTTACAGAAACAAGAGGATTTACAGTTGTGAAATTCTTTTTAATGTCTCAGTTGGACATGAATGATGAATATTTATTTTAAGGTATTAAAATATAATATTTTAAGGTATTGAAATATTAAAATCTGAAATTTTATACTCATAATTTTTGACTTTTGATCATTGCAAACTAACAAATAAGAGTGATACTGAGATGTTCATATAAAACTTGTGCATGCAAAGATATGTGCAAATGTGAACTTTACTTTGACACACAGAGAAATTTTTAATAGATTGGAAAAGTGTGTCTGGAAAAGAAGTTTCATTGTCAGCCAATGAATGCTGAGAATGGATTATAAGCCAGATAACTATATAACAAAATATTTTCTTTAAAATGCACTTTTATCCTATAGAGTTATATAGTTTAGAAAATTGCTTTCTTACTGGTCCCTGGATTTCAATGTTAGACCCTGATAAGGGAAAAAATTTAAATAATACAAATGGAATCTGTGTAAAATTCTATATTAGGCACTAGTTGAGGCTAACTTAAGAAAGACAATACTCCAATGTTGGAGAATTTAGTAGACCTCTAAGAGAAATAAAAAAGTATCGTAACTAAAATTTGCCATCAATAAAGCAGAGCTTAAATGAAGTAGAAGAAAGGACCAATGAAGAAGTTGGTTTCAAATCAAGTGAAAAAGCTGTGGCTGGTCACAGAGCCTTAACATCCCTCACAGCTCTTTAAGTTAGCTGTCTGACTTTCCTCTTTGAAAAGATCCCTAGGCTTATGTGGGCATCTTGCTAATTTCTTGCATCTAGAGTACAAACAACAAATATTGTTTAAATCAAGTTTTTGAACTTGATTTTAAATAAGTACTACGTGTGTGCACTATAAGAAAAGATGACTATTTAAAGTGTGGTTTTCTACAGGTAAGAAGCAAACTAAAGATAAAATAAATTAAGAGTGTAACAAATCAGGTTTATGAGAGTGATTTTTTAAATTCCATTTTCAGGTTTCTAATAGGATTACATCTCCCAGAAAAATAGAATTCAAAAGTATCTGTCCTTGAGATTCTGCATCCTTTCCAATTTGCACTTAGTTCTATTCCTAGGTTTTAAAAATAATATTGATTTAAATGATGAGTATTTAATCCACTACAATCGCACAATTCAGGGTGCAGACTTGCATTTTCATTTATGTCTGGCTCAAAGCTCTCCTTTCACACATGCATAAAAGACTTAAAAACAATCATTGATATATTAAGTCACTCGTAAGCACCACAATTCTTACACTCTTGAGATTCTGACATGAGTTCATTTTGTTAATCCTTCTCACTTTTTCTTAATTTACTTTTCTCTCTATTGAATCAGCTCAGCCACTAGGGTCCAAGAATCTAAGGATAAACTGTTACAATGTAAAATAGCTACATAATGTTTTTTTCCCAAATGTCTTCCCTCTAGTTTCAATGTCTTTGCAATAACCAGTGTAGTAGTCCATAGTTGAAAGAAAATCAGTTTTTAGAATGAGTCGGATCTAAGTCAGATTCTCAGTTCTGTAATATCTAGTTGTGAGAACAAACACTGGGATGGTGGTCAGCATTAGTAAGGAAAAAGAAATCACACCAACTATTCTAATAAAGAGAAATCAATATTTTTAAAAATATTAATTCAGCAAGTTTTTTAGTAGGTGACTTCAAAAGTAAGAATAAGGCATCACAGAGGTGGCACTTCAGGGAGTATGTGCCATTCTAAATCATAAGAAAAATGATAAGGGAAGGGAATGATTAAACTTAGGAACTTAGGTGCCTCATGGAGCTCAAACTCTGTCCTTGGAGGAGAATAAATGGTTCTTTTGGTGAACTTAGGAACCACATTGACTTGGGACATCTACCTAAGAAGACAAGGTACCAGCTGGTTGGTGCTGGTGTCTGATATAAGTGTGGGTGTTGGATAACCTGTGGAGGAATTCACGTCCTTTTTTAAATTAACATTTTATTTAACTCATTAAAACAAAAATATTATAATTTTACCAATACAATGGATACATTGTACATTATATTGTTTACATTCTTTTCTTGTATATCATCAAAATATGGGATGGATTTGGTACTGACAATATATCTCAACTGGGATTAGTCACATTTCAAGGGCTAATGTATCTCAACTGTAATGAAAGACATTGTCTTGCACCTTTCCATTGTCTGGCACATCTACTTATAGACAACATGTTGTGAGTAGTCTGCCATTTGCCAAACTCTATCTTATTCTTATAGATTAGCTCAAGATGTGCCACTAGCAGAATTTGCTCATTATCAAATATCAAATTGTAAGCCTAGCACTGTATCTGGTACAAGAAGAATGGCAGCAAAAATGACTGACATGGAGTCAACTGAACCATCTGACTATTTGCAGATACTGACACAGGTAATAGGAGTTTTGCTTCATAGCATTTGACACAATTAGTAATGTTCTTATTTCCTTACTAATACTGTATGTGTGCATCTGTTTCTCTCATGACACTCCATGAGGGAAGGAGGCACATCTCTCTACCTTGTTTGCCATAATAACCCTGGTAAATACATGCATACCCACATACAGATTATCAGCCTCAACCAGCTTCTCATTTCATTAGTGTGTTTTCCACGAAGTCACAAAACATTCCATATTTTCTTAGTAAATCTCTTTAAACAAATTCTTATAGTTTTATTCCAACAAATAAAAAGTAATTTAGAAATATCCCACTGGTCAGTGTTCTATTTATCCTGGAATGCAGGAATCTTCATCTACTTTCTTCCTTCAACACAAATGAGGCACAAATGAACAAAGCACTTTCTATCAGTTTTCAGAATTAAAATACACATACACTTTGAAGGAAAGTGTAGTAAATACTGTCTGTTATCCGTCAGTCGATACTCCATGGTACTCAAGGGGTTTAGAAATTTCAGAAGCTCCTCTGGCAATCCATTTTTTAAGTTAAACGACAGTAACTCCATAGTAGCTATGATTGAAGAAAATAAAATAAGCAAAATAAAAACCATAAAATGACTAAAGGGCATTTTTCCCCAGAGGTGGGGGATCCCAAACTTATTCCTTAATGATAGCAATAACACTGTATTATAAAGTACTTTTGCTAATCTTCAAAGTGCAAAGAAAATCTTATGTGGAAAGCCACATCCAGAAGAATTGAATAGTTGAGAATGACAACAGCTCTTAACATTTTATTCTGTGTACAATAAAATGGCACTTTACTAACACGGATCCTATCCAAATTATCCAGTTATTTTAGCACAAACCCCTCCAACTCCTAATCAAGTGTTCCTTGTTTTATAAACTACTGGTGTACAGAGCCTTTTTTATTTTAAAGAACTGGGGATTAAACCCAGGGTCACTATACCACTGAGCTACATCCCCAGCTCTTTTTGAGACAAGGTCTCACTAAGTTGCCCAGACTGGCCTCTCAGCCTCCTGAGTAGTTAGGATTAGAAGTGTGTGCCATCACACCCAGCACAACATAAGCAATTTTAAATACATTTACTCATCTATTTTATATATATCTTTTATCAACTAAATCATATTTAAAATGCACTAAAGACAATTACTTTTTCATTTCTTCTTAGGTGAGCATTCCAGAACTGGTGTAAGTTCAGCCTCTTCATTGTGTTTTATTTTCTTTTTATGGTCCCTTTGGTAACCATTGGAGTCCCTGCATTGAAAAATAGGATCCTGATCTTCCTGGTGCTGCTGCTGCTGCTTTTTTTCTTTGGCTCTTCCTCACAAAGGCCATTCATATTATTATGAATCTGTAGCTCTTTCTCTTCCTTTGGAGTGATATCTGCAAAATTTGGTAGCTCTGTGGTACCATCATTTACTTCATAAATTTCCAGATCTTCTTTTACTTCTTTGGAATTTTTTCAACAGATTCCTTAGTGAGGGTTTCTGTTACTTCTTTAGAAACATCAGGGCACTTGGACTGCAAACAAGCAATATTTATTTTTCCTCGAATGCAGAATTCTCCAGCAGCATCTGAGTGTAAATGAAATACTTCAAATTCTAATTCATAACCCACATTTATCTCCAGGGTTTCCCACTGCTCAGCTGACATCTGCTCAGGTTTGGGGATAGAGACATTAAAACACCTATGTACTAAACAGTCAATGTGGCTAGAAGACGCTTTATTAACTGTACCCATAAGTTTTTGCCCAGGTTCAGGGCTGAAAATAACAAAATCAGCATAAATGTTAAGATGAATGTGTCCTTGATCATCATATATATCTCCCAGTTCACCCATTACTTTGATATTATCATATGTGGTAGGGACACCTAAAAGATTTCTCTAAGTAGACAGTCCAAAGTTGAAGTGGGATACCTCTCAGAATAGCGCGGGAGCTCAGCATCTCCTTGCTCTCGGATACCGGTGAGTTACCTGTTCAGGTAGTGGGCAACTGGGCAATGTGTCGTCGCTGCAGCCCGGCCACCAGGCGGGAGTAATGGCTATTCACCACAACAAAAGCATCAGCATAGGTGGGCAGCCCCAGCCAAGGCAGGACGCCTACTGGTCCTACTACTGGCCCCAAGGAGGCCGCCTTTGGTCGTGGAGACGCAGCAACCAGCAGCTGTGCCTTCAGTTACGTTTCCCTCCGGGATTCTGGTCTTGTTGCAGAAAAGTACTGCTAAGATAGATGAAGTATCTCTAAAGTGGCCTGTAAAAGAACCAGGGAGAATAGAGAAACCACAGGAAATCTATTCGAAGCAGAGAGGAAGAGAAAAAGAGTGTTTTTCTTCTAGCTTTGCTCTGTCCTTTTAGGACTTCCTATTTTCAGAGACTAACAGAGACTAACAGCTGGCAAAGCAAAAACAAAGGTTTCTGTCACATCGTAGAGCATCGCAGGGTGCGAGTTTGGAGCTAGGAGATTAGTAGCTTAAAAAGTGGTCACAAAAGAGATAATATTATGTATTTATCAGAGATAATTGAGATAAATTGTGCTTTGCTACATATATATATATATATATATATATATATATATATATTAAGATGCATGTTATTGCAGATACACACTGGCAACAATGATGATAATGACCATGATAGCAATAAACTGAATACTCTGACTTTTTAAGGTCAGGTGGAAAGGAATCACAGCATATATATACATACACATATGTATGTATATATATGTACATATGTATATATATATATACTATGTATATATGTACACATAGACATATATTCTAAATGCTAAAATACGAAACTAAGAAAGAATTTGTGTCTTGTGGTTCTTTCAGCTACAAACCATTATTAATATTATAGAGCCACAGAGTGTGGTGCTAAATTGTGGGAGAGAAGCATACTATAACCCTCTGATTAAGTCTAGTAAATTTCATATCTTGTAGGGGTATGTACCAGGTATGTGACAGTCATAAATGTGTCTCTATTGGTGGAGCTTTCTTTTTGCCCCTGCCTGCTGCCTTCCCTGGCAGAAGCATTCCTAATCTGTATTCTTGCAACCCAAACCCTTGTTTGCTATTATTTTTCCCTTCTCTTTCCCTTTGGGTGAAAGAAAGAAGGGAGGTGGCTGTAATGGAGAGTAGTTCCCCTCTCCAGCTAAAATTAAGATTCACAGTGGTCCTATAGCCAAGTCCATTCTGGAAAGTACAACTGTTTTTATACAGAAATCTCTGTAGTTTACATTTGTTAATTTTTACTTCTGCCTGATATAGTCTAGCAATCTTTTTTGGGTCCTCAATATAATCTGATGAAGTTCCAGGAAGAGAAGCCCATGAAAGTGTAGGAGCCTCCCTAAGACTGGTCCCAGGACTTTCTCAGTGTAAAGATGGTTCGAATTCAGCCTCCAGCAATTCATCAGTTACCATTTATGTGTTCTTATCAGTTTAAGCTTCAAAGGCTTCTGCTCCAGGTGAGCAGGTCTCAGTAGTTGTGTGTGTGTGTGTGTGTGTGTAGATTATCCTGTCTCTCCAGAGTAGTTTGCCCTGTGACCTCAGTTTTCTAATGGGCTACAAAAAAATCAGTTCTCTTATTGTAAGAATAAGGAGAAACAATTTGTAAGCTCTTTATGCATTGGAGCTTAAAGCATACTCATCAGTAAGGGGAAAATAAAAGTACTCAGTGGCAGGAAGGTAACTGTAATAAGATAATAAACTATAAAAGCAAGGAGAAGCTTTCTTTAATTGATCATTTACAATATGGGCTAAGTATACTAACAATTTATTTGCCGTAGATTTCATTCTGTTTCCTGGCATAGTTAAGGCTACATACTAATTAATATTCAAATTCCGTGTTCTTTAGGGTATTTATTTTTTATGACCTTAAGAAAATACATATATCTGAAGGACATTAAAGAAGCAATATTTATTTAAATATATAATTATGTTTATACATTTTATGTCATGTTATTATGTATATGTTTATTTATTCATGTATACATTTCCTGAATTGTACTTAGTACTCATAGGGGATTTTATTATGAATTTTGATTTATTTTTTTTCTTTTTAATTAGTCTTTAAAATCAGGAAATATAATTAGAATATTCAAAAATGTGTTTAAAATAATACATTGTTAGCTCATAAATTAATTCTTTAAACTTGAAATTCATCTTTACATGTTTACTGTTAAATGACTTTCTATTTTAAAATATATCATGCTTAAATTAATCCCAATCTAATCAAGTAATAAAATTTTAGAGAATTCAGTATAGTTGCTCAAATAACAACTCTTATCTTTCGACTGTCAATAAAAGATTAGAAGGAATTACTTAAGTATTCTTTCTCTAAGTATCTAATATTAAATATTTAGCTTTGATTGCTTAATATTTTATGCATAAACATATAAATAAACTCCTTTTCAGGAATAATTTTTGATGAAAACTAAAATTACATTTTATTGTGCAATGTAATTAAAACTTAAGATCAAATTTAATGTAAATTTGTAAGAAAAATACAATGCTGTATATAAAACAAATTATGCTTTAATATGTAAGTAATTTAAAAAAATCATTTTCAATTTATTTGTTACGGTATAAAAGATATCAGGCACAGCACTGATTAAAGGTTTACTTCAGTTCCTAATTCTGATATTCCCTTATATTTCCTTCACAACATTATGTAATTAGTAAAAACAAGAGCCATATAATGATAAAATACACATAATAATAGTGATGTGTTAGAATTTTTTATTTTTAATTTATTCTTTCCTTTATTCTTTTCTAGGGCTGAATAGTTCTGTAGAGTGGAATTTTCTCTCTTTCCATTGTGTTACTAAAGATCAGCTGTTTCAGTGGTGCCTTGGTGATTTATACTGTTTTCTTTTCAGATATGTTTCTAAGCAAGTACAAATATTTTGTGGTTTCTTCTCTTAGAGAAATGAAATTGATTCTTTACTTCACATTTCAATTGAACCTCTATGTTTTATATAGTAATCTGGCACATAGGAAAAAAAAAATCTTTTAGGCCTTTCATTCCAGCTAGTGACTACTGAATTACTTAAGCAGGCTTAGAATTTTTTAACAATATCTGTAGCTTGTGATGAAGATATAATTATGTTATATTTTATTAAACTATCTTTAGCATTTATTTTGCTTGCCCATGTAACATATGGGTTACACTTTAAATGTTTTTTTTGTTTTTTTGTTTGATCAATATCTCCAACTCTGGGCAATTCTAGATATTTTGGTACAGAAACAGTGGTCAGAAGTTAAGTAACTTTTGGGCCAGTTACTTTTATAGTTTCTAAACTTACCGAATTCAATCTACCACTGTAAATTTAAGATGCTACAACCATCACTGACTTGGACAAGTCAGACTAAAATTCCATTATCACAAAGAGAATGAGTTTCAAAAGTTTTCATTCTGGTAAAATGTCGAAGTATACTAGCTGGACAATGTGATTCAGATGATCTTACACAAGAAAGTTTTGATAAACTATAGGGAGACATGCTGTTGAAATTCAGGGAAATTATTCAAAATCTACTATCCAAAATAATTAGATGAATTCCCAAATCTACAATGTGCTCAGTGTGCACAAAATTAGTAGGCATATGTTGTAGGGCATAGTTTCCACATTCATATTTCCAGCTGATTTCATATATACATAAAGTAAAAGAAATAAAGTATGTCATGCACCATGTTTGCCTGTTTGGAGTTTTTCAACCTAGGGATGATACTCGATATCATATTATTGACCCTTACCTTATGGCTTATTTTAGAATGAGAAGCAGATACAAAATTAATTTAGATATTTGGATGAGAAAGTAAATTAGCTATCAAAGTATATGATTCAAAATTAATCATTTTCTTTATCCATTTATCTACTGAAGGGCATCTAGGTTGATTCCATAATCTAGCTATTGTGAATTGAGCAGCTATGAACATTGATGTGGCTGCATCACTGAGGCAATCTGATTTTAAGTCCTTTGGGTATAAGCCAAGGAGTGGGATAGCAGGGTCAAATGGAGAAACTGTGGTATATATACACAATGGAATATTACTCAGCCATAAAGAAGAATAAAATTATGGCATTTGTAGGTAATGGATGATGTTGGAAACTGTTATGCTAAGTGAGATCAGCCAATCCCAAAAATCCAAAAGCCGAATGGTCTCTCTGATAAATGAATGATGATGCATAATATGGGGGGGAAAGATGGCAAGAATGGAGGAAAGATAGTTAGCATAGAGGGAAGGGAGGGGTGGGGGCGGGTGGGGGGTAAAATTAATAACAGAGTGTGTGACAGATACCATTGCCCTGTGTACATGCATGAACGCACAGATGGTGTGACTCTACTTTGTGTACAACCAGTGAAACAATAGCTGTACTCCATTTGTGTTCAATGAATCAATAAGTAAATAAAAAAAATTAATCATTTTACCAAAATTTAAAAATTATGCTCTTTTTTCCCTGGTTTGAACATGTAAAGTGAGTTTTCTGATTTGAATAAGGGATTCTACAAATGAGCATGTTTCTTCTCATCTAGAAATCAAGAACCAAAACCAAACAAAAACTGAGACAAGACAAACAACCAAAAATATATGCAGACCAAAATATAAAGAAAAAGTAGTGGCAGAATTTGGAGAACACAGGATAAGAGTAAAATATGAAGTATGTAAAAGGAGTTAATTGCAGCACAAGATTTTAAGATCTTTTTTCTAGAAAAAAATTATCAGCCTAAGTATTGATTTTTGAGATGGTGACACAAATCCATTCTTGCAACAGATGAACAAGAACAGCTATCATTCAGATTTTCTTAGCCCAGGTTGACTCCTAGAAGCAGAGAACTAGTAGTAGAACAGGAGTCATATCTACATACATATATGTGACAGGCATTCTATTTCTTGAGAGTGGAAGGCAAGATCATGTTAATATTGTCACCAATCTCTGTCTTACTGTGTTCATTAACCAAGAAGAACTAAAATCCAAGTTTCATCTTATACAAAAATTCAATTATCAAAAAATAAACTACAGAACCTGAAACAAAATGTTCACCAAAAACAATAAATTCTTAATGTCTGACTGGAACATTAGTGCAAAGGCAAGCAAGAATTATTAAAAGTAAACAGTAAAAGATCTATTAAAAATACTACATTTGAATTCAGAAATAACAGGCAGATGGAGCATCCCCATGTAAGAAAGCAAAATCAATTTCACAGAGTATTTTTTTAGGGGTACTGGGGATTGAACTCTGGGGCATTCAACTACTGAGTTACATCCTTAGCCCAGTTTCACAAAGTATTTTAACAGTGAGAATATGGTTTTCCACTAATTAAATATATGAAATTAAGTTATTGCTTCTATGCTAGAAAATAATAAGGAATATCTTCAAGGGTCAGATAAAGATATGAGAAAACAGGTGAGAATGAATCTTCTAAACACATTTAATAATTACTTTGGGACTTCTTAGGTGTAGCTTAAATAAATTAACATTTTAGAGTTTCATAAAAACCTTATGAGGTAAGTACTATTATCCACATTTTAATTTTGGGGGATGGGGATAAGGAAATAGAGGGACAAAGATTAAAAAGTGCTCCAAAACTAAATAATAATAGTCAGTGAGAATTTAGAAAGAGATCGTATACATTGTCTACAGATCTGTGAGGAAAGCAAAACTGTTACATAGTGGAAAATTGATGATGTGGTCAAAAAATGTTGTTGGGTCAACTGGATAGTCATAAGAAAAATGAAAACAGATCTGGATTCTTATCTCACAACATAATTTAATGTAACTAAGTACAAAATAAAAAAGCTAAAGTAACAGGTCTATAAAAGAGGTGGTAATGGTAACACATGCCTGTAATCCCAGCAACTCAGGAGCTAAAGCAGAAGATGGCATGTTTGGGCCAGTCAGGGTAATTTAGTGAGATCCAGTCTCAAAAACAAAAACCAACCAATAATCAAAAAAGGCTAGACATTTAGCTCATTGGTAAAGCACCCCTGGGATCCCTCCCCAGGACCACATACACACACACACACACACACACACACACACAAGAAGGAAGGAAGTATTTTAGCAAAGTCTTTTAAAGAAAATGCAAGAGAATATTTTCAGAACATAGATTAAATTAGCCTAAGTATTCTCAAACAGAGTAGAGAAACAGTGATTATAAGAGAAATGTGTATAAATAGCCCTATGTTAAAATTAATAATATGTTCATCAAGAGATGTCAGCAAGGAAGGAAAAAGGCAAATCAGAGTTGAAGAAACATTTATAAAAATATATGTGATAAAAGAATTCATATTCAAAATCCAAAAAATTTTAATAAATGACAATTTAACAGAAAAAGGGGGTGCCTAGATGGATATTTCAAAGATTATGCAAGTATTGAACATCACAAGAATATTGAAAATGAACAATATGAGAATATTCTTAATATTACTAAAGAATTTCAACAGGTCAGGTGTAATTTAAAACCCTAATGTAACAAAACTATACATTAACCAGAACGATTAAAATGAAAAAAGATAGAAGATACCAAGGGTTGACAAAGCTAAAAAGAATCAGTACTCTAATCAGGTGAGGTTAATGAAGAAGTATTCAGAACATTCCCCATGCATCAGAAATTTTGTAAATAACTTGATAGTAATAAAAGCTTAACTCATGAGATATGCAAATGCACATTGTGGTTCAAATATAAAAATCATAGATGAAAACCTTATGCTCAAGATTCCATTCATTGGTCCCTGAATAAACTTTCCTGCCTGCTCTCAGAACTCTTTGGTTACTTGGGAATGTACTGAGTAGGAAAAAGAATCCACAGTGGGAGAGAATGGGTTCCATCAGCAGGGAGGTTATGAAAGGAATCCATTTAGAAGGATTTTAAAGAACAATATACTTTACTCAAAGTATAGGCAAAGAGTGCTCTGTTTTATTATAGCAATTTGAAAAAGAAAAAAAAATTGTTTTTTACCTATTGTTCTCTGACATCACCCAAATGACCAGAGATACCCAGAACAACTACCAGTTGGCATGTAATCTCTGAAAATTATTGTTCTATGTAGAGTTCTATGGAGGTAAAATTTGTGACTCATTTAAAATTATTTTGAGGCAGCACACACTTTGTATAAAAGAGTAGATGTGCAGATTGATGAATAATATTTTAGTCATTTTATGAAGCAGGTTTTAGAATAACACAAAATGCAGAGTGATTTTAAAAACTAAGAAGAAGGAGAACTGTTAAAATAATGTATTTCACAGGAATATATTTTGTTTTTTCCCAACAAAGCATTTTTTTTTTTTTTTTTTTTTTTTAGAAATGAAAATTTGTACCCCATATGTGTACAGTGAATCAAAATAAAGTCTGTAAAAATAAAAATAATAAAGAAATAAATAAAATAAAATACTTTGGCACTGGGAATTGAATCAAGGGTACTTAATCACTGAGCTACAACCCCAACCTACCCCCAACCCCTTTTAATTGTGAAACAAAGTCTCACTCAAGTGAATTTGTGATCCTCCTGCCTTAGCTTTCTGAGTCACTGGGCTTACATGTGTGCATTGCCACAACTGCCACTGAGTTATAGAAATAGAAACCAAAGATCAGGAAAGGCTAGAGGTTTAAAACCAACAAAGCATTTTTGGTGATAGTTTTCCTACCCCTGATTTGTGTAAAAGAGAGTGAGTTTTTTTTTTTTTTTTTTTTGGAACGGGGGATTGAACTCAGGGACACTGGGCCACTGAGCCACATCCCCAGCCTTATTTTGTACTTATTTAGAGACAGGGTCTCACTGAGTTGCTTAGGGCCTCGCTAAGTTGCTGAGGCTGGCTTTGAACTTGAGATCCTCCTGCCTCAGCCTCCCGAGTCTCTGGGAGAGAGTGAGCTTTTTTTCATTAAGAGTGGTGTAGTGAGAAATTGGATAAACCTCCCTGCTGTATTAACACATATTTATTAAAGTTACCTAACATGATAATCTAATTAGTATCACTAGAGAAGTTAAGATAGGATGAACATTTATGCAATAACATAAGAAAAGCAGAAAATTTAAAAAACAAAAATACTTTACAGAATTTCATTTCCTAAATTAATTTTCATGTTACCTTAAATAGCACCATTGTAACTAATTTTTTAATATTAGTAATATTAATTTTAAACGAATGTGTCAAAGTAATTATGAAGTGATTTATATATTACATGATAATATTTTAAGACTTGGATGTTTTTATATTTGTACAATTTTTTATTGGTAGTAATAATTTTTAATATAAAATTTAATGACAAAAGAGTAAATATACGCCTATAGAAAAAAAGATGAATTTTTAAAAATTCTTGTGATTCAAAGCATCAATCATCATAACATTTTCTTTAGAGCTGGATGCAGTGGCACACCTGTAATCCTAGCAACTCGGGAGACTGAGGAAGGAGGATTGCAAGTTCAAATCCAGTCTCAGCAATTTAGCAAGTCCCTAAGCAACTTAGTAAGACTCTATCTCAAAAAAAAGTATAAAAATTGCTGAGGATATGGCTCAATGTTTAGGTGCCCCTTGGTTCCATCCCTGGTACCAAAACCAAAAAACAAAACAAAACAAAAATACACTAATTCACATTTTGTTTAGGTTTCCTCCAATTTATTAATACCATTATATAAATATAAATTATACATGAGTATTAAAAGGCAAAAAACCTAAGCTACCAATCTATTCATTTTTTAAATTTCATTGAAAGCATTTTTATTTCCGCAGGTTTTAAATCATGATCTTTTGCAAATTTAAACTCCCTCTAAATGATTGAAATGAAAATTTTATTATAAAACTCATTCTTTTGAGAAAAAATAGCCCTTACTTTTATTTGGAAAAGAAACTATAAGAAGAAAACAAAACCAAAATGACATGAAAACATACACATAAATTAAATACATTCTATTAAAGAATTTTAATCTGTTTTGATTTTCAGAATTCTAACTTTTCACAATTCCTAGTGTATTCATCATTTAAGAATATTTTCATATGCTGAAAGCTTTTTAATAATGAGGGTTTAATTTTAAATTATTTCTCCCCAACCTTTATTTCATTTTCTAATTAAATTTTTGAAAAATTATATTATAGTTGAAATTATTTGCTTATTTTTAAAGACAAAATGGGGATGAATCTGCTTTAACTGTTATAAAATTTTTGTCTTGTTTATTTAAAGTATCTTGGTGACAGAAACAATAACATTCAGAAAGAAGGCTTTTTATTTATTTTTTCCCAGTACCAGGAATTGATCCATGTGTGGTTGATGAAGACAGAAACTTTTATATTTTGCTCTATCTATGAAACTGTTGAGTGACTATTATGTGAAATTACATTTAAGATTATATTGAATATATTCAAATTTGAAAAATTATTGAGTGTTATGAATGACATGCTTTTTCTGCTTTGGCTATGTGGATCTTTACTATTTTACCTTGCTTTGTTATATTTTACTATATGTAACTTTACTATATGGAATATTATATGAAAATTGCAGTGTTATGTATGACTGTGCAAAAACCCAATGATGTAACCCTAAAAAAAAGTGTAACCAATAAGGGACTCACAAAATGGGGTGTAACCAATCAGAACTTAGAGCAACCACACGGGACACCCCCAAGCGCCATTCACCTTATAGAGCCAGGACAGACACAAGAAAGAACTGTAAGGAGACAGGCCAGAGAGCTGGGGACGAGACTGCAGAGAGCTGAGACCAGGCTGGACTGGATGTCAGAGACCTGAGGAAACCAACCACAGGACACCAGATGTCATCAGAGACTGAGACCCTGGGCAAGCTGAACAGGAGACCAGAGGAGACTCCGCCAGCCTCCCCAACCCCTCTGTGGTGAAGTCTCCACACACTTTCCAGTTTGGATGGAATCCCAGCAAAGCTGCCTTAGGACAAGTCATGTGGTTAGCATTGAGATGTCGGGTATGAACCCAGAATTAGGCTATGAGTTAGATCAAGTTAAGTGTGTGATTGTGTATAGCGAATAAACCAGCATTTGAGAAACTTCTCACGTCTCATACTTTCACGGCTTGTGACATTGAGATTCATGATACATAATTAAAAACTGTAAGGCTTTTACTGCCAAATTTGTTATACCATTTTGAACAGTGCTTATAAGGTGACCAGTTACTAATTACCCCTCATGGTTCTGATCATTTTCACACTGGGAAATGGACACATAATGGTCAATTTTATAGTGAAATATAAGACATGAGGTATAGCCATATTTCATGTGAAAGATCTATGTAGTAAGTGAAAATGGATTTATTTTAATGGAAAATATTTAAAATAATGTTCACATGATGGAATAAATGAAAGGGTTTCTGTAAGATAGCTAAAATAATCTTATAATCATCACTTTAAATTATTTATAAAACCAATGAAAATATGCCTCTACTTGTCCACTTCTTTAAATTTAAGCATGTTTTAAACAGGTTTATGAGATGTTTTACCTTCTTGAAATAGTATTATATTAAAAAAAACTTTATAGCATCAAAGATTGATGAAATGTACAGGGATTGAAAGTGTTAAAAACCTGAGATGGTTTAACAACATGGTACACAGATCCCTTACTTGAGGTCATTTTAAATCGGCAGTTCCTGTTTGAACACTTTTTTTTTTTTTTAAATCTGACTGAAAGAAGAACATGGATTGGTAGCCCCTGGAAAGCATTAGATAATATTACTACTTTTCTGAGGTCATGATTCAGTACTAATACCAAGCCATTTCTTCAGGAAATGGTTTTGACTGGTAGTTCCCTGGCAACAAAGGCCATAGCAACTCCAGAGGAGGCATCAGTAATGTGTTCCTTCTCAGGGAACTTTGATTGATATTACAGAACCTGCATTGCCTGTGGGAGCAGGACTCCTAACAGTGGCGATGACCTTTATCATCTTCTCTTCTGATTTTTCTTTTGAGTCATTACAGCTGCTTTTCCACAGAGTAGTAACCTATGCCAGTAGGATACTCTGATGAAAATTTTTTCCCTCAGATACAGAAAACAAATGTATAACAAAATGTAAAAATAAGCCTGCTAGTTCTTACAAGCAAAGCTTGATATGGGACGATTTGCTTGCTGCTTTAGAATCTTGTGTTTTTCTCACTTTGTTTGCTAGTTTTAAATCAAGAGAATAAGAGAGGTAATATATTGACATATATAGTTAATTAGTATTTCTAAATGTTTATTTTTGTATGGTTTATAAAGAAGAAAAATAAACTTTACTTGAAAGATGAGTCCAATTAAGGTAATTCCAAAACTTATTTTAAAGTGTATACATAGGATCTCAACACATTCTATTTTCACATTTTTTAAAAATTTAGATTAAGAACAACATGTTTTCTATGATTACAAGTTTGCTAAGCTTTGAGTCTGTACTAGTGTGGTTATCTTGATTTTATTCATCATGTTGAGGCTCGGGGCAAAAGGATCATTAGTTTAGGTCAGATTGGGTCAGATCAGGAAGATAGGGACTGATTCAAAAGGAAAAGAAAAAAAATGCTAGTACCTTCAGCCACTTCCCCTCCTCCTCACCTGTTGCCAGAGTTACCTGTCTCCAGGGAAGGGTTCCTCCCAACAAAGGGTTGTTAATTAAGTACTTGTGGACCAATCCCTTCCTGCCTGTATGTCTGGAGGGCTCCTTTCTCACCTTTTCCCAAAATAAAGCAAGAAGCAGGGCATGAGAACAAAGGAAATCTGAAATCTACAAAACGGGAAGGACACTTCCACTCCCTTGGCACCAACTCCAACCCCCTCCTCTGCCTCTGGGGAGGGGCCACTGTCTCTCTTTGTTTCTCTGTCTCTCTTTCTCTCTGTCTCTGTCTCTCTCTCTCTCTCTCTTGCTTTCTCGCTCTCTCTTGCTTTCTCTCTCTCTCTCTCTGTCTCTCTCTCTTTCTCTCTCTCTCCTCCCCTGCCCCTCTCTTTCTCTCTGTTCTATCCTTTAAAATTTTTTTGCTCTTGCCTCAACAGTTTTTGGGTTGTCAAACTTCAACACAAGGAGATCAGATCTAGATTCAGACTGATTCTCAATACTGGTATCTGTATTACCCATTTTGGATAAACTTCTTGATCTAATACAGGTCCTCCACCACCACTACTACTGCTACTTCCTCCTCCTCCTCCTCCTCCTCCTCCTCCTCTTCTTCTTTTCCTTCTCCTCCTTCTCCTTCTCCTTCTCCTTCTTTTTAGTTGAAAGAAACACTCAGTTCTTTCTGTGAAGTAGGGTATAAATACCTCTATTTCTAGCAGAAATTTCTTGGTGATCAACTCAATACTATCTATTTGCTTCAGTGTCAACTCTATTTCAGTTGAAAGATGTAAGTAATTACATCCCTGTCTCCCTGTGTGACACAAGTTCTGGCCACTAAAATGTAAACAAGTGGGCCAGAGCCTACTAGAGAGATTTTTTTTTTCCTTTTTTCCCTTGATAAGAGAAAATGGATACTACTGGAGCCATCATTCCTATCATTTTCCCCCTCCTCCATCATCCTCTTTGCTGAAGGTGCATTAATAATCCTGAATCCATTAGGCAAAGACACGGGGAGTTACAGTAATGCTGACATTGTTGAGCAGCTAAACTAATACCTGCAGTAATTTCTTTTTCCATACTTCAAAGGGAGAAAAAAATATATACAGTTGATTTTAAGGTTCTCAACACTTAAATTTCTGTTCTTGAATGTGAAATTTGTTACTAATTCATTCTATTTAGTTTATAAAGAATAATATTGAGATAGAGCAAATTATATTTTATACATGTACAAATGACATAATGAATCTCTGTATTATGTATTATAATGTACTGAAAAAAAGAAAAAGAATAATAATTACTACTTGTGTTTTTTTATTTTGTTTTTCTTTGGTACTAGGGATTGAACCCAGGCATACTTAACCTCTGAGCCACATTCTCAGCCCTTTTTATTTTTTTATTTTGAGACACCTCTAAGTTACTCGAGGCCTTACTAAATTGCTGAGGCTAGGTTTTGACTTTGTGACCCTTCTGCCTCAGTGTCCAGAGTAGCAGGGATTACAGGTGTGTGCCACTGTGCCCAGCATTACTGTTTCATGGACTTTGATTTACTCTTCTTGCATAGATAATTATTTTAGAAGATTTTCATTTTCTTTCGTGTATGCGAAGAGTTACATGAATAATGAGATGCTTGACAAAGGTGATAAATAACTTGATAGTATGTATTGTATAGCAAGGATGCTCCACTGTATCACTACTGACATTGTGAGCTGGATAACTTTGTTCGGCTGGGGTGAGATGGGGGCTGTGCTGTACACTGTAGAATATTTAGGACTGTTCTTTTTTTATTTAATTTTTTTATTTGTTCTTTTAACTATACATGACAGCAGAGTTTATTTTGACATATATATAAATGGAGCATAACTTCCAATTTTTGTGGTTGTACATAATGTGGAGTTACACTGATCATTTATTCACACATGAACATATCTAAGTTATGTCCAATTCATTCTGCTGTCTTTCCTATTCCCATCTCCCCATTCCTTCCATTCCACTGTCTAATCTGGTGAACTTCTTCTCCTCCTTCCCCCACAAGTTGTGAGTCAGTATCAGAATATCAGAGAGAACATTTGGCCTTTGGATTTTTGGGATAGGTTTATTTCACATAGCTTGATAGTCTTCAGTTCCATCCATTTACCAGCAAATGCCATCGGTAATTCTTCTTTATGGCTGAGTAATAATCCATTTTATATATGCTCCTCATTTTCTTTGTCCATTCATTGTTGAAGGGCACACAGGTTGTTTCCATAGTTTAGCTATTGTGAATTGAACTGCTATGAACATTGATTTGGCTGCATCACTATAGTGTGCTAATTTTAAGTCCTTTGAGTATTTGAGTGTTATAACTGGGTCAAATGGTGGTTCCATTCCATATTTTCTGAGGAATCTCCATACTGCTTTCTATAGGGATTGCAACAATTGAAGTCCCACCAACATCATATGAGTGTGCCTTTTCCCACACATCCTCACCAACATTTATTGTTGCCTGTATTCTTGCTAATTGCCATTCTAACTGGAGTAAGATGAAATCTCAGTGTAGTTTTAATTTGCATTTCTCTAATTGTTAGTGATGTAAAATTTTTCATATATTTTTGATTATTCATATGTCTTCTCCCATTCAGTAGGCTCTCTATGCACATTCTTGATTGCTTCCTTTGCTGTGAAGAAGTATTTTAGTTTGATATCATCCAATTTATTGATTCTTAATTTTAATAGGAGTTGTGCTGATGAACTTAATTCCTAAACTGAATGATGAAGATTTGGGCCTACTTTTTCTTTTAGTAGGTGCAGGGTCTCTGGAATAATACCTGGGTCCTTGACCCACTTTGAGTTGAGTTTCATGCAGAGTGAGAGATAGGTATCTAAATTCATTTTGTTACATATGAATTTCCAGTTTTCCCAGTACCATTTGTTGAAGAGGCTCTCTTTTCTCCAATGTACATTTATGGTGCCTTTGTCTAGTATGAGATAATTGTATGAGATAATTGTAATTGTATTTGTGTGGGTTTGTCTCTGTATCTTCTATTAGGTACCATTGGTCTTCATGTCTGTTTTTGTGTCAATACCATGCTGTTTTTGTTACCATAACTCTGTAGTATAATTAAAGGCTTGGTATTGTAATGCATCCTGTTTCACTCTTCTTGATGAGGATGGCTTTGGCTATTCTGAGCCTTTTATTTTTCAAATGAATTTTATGACATCTTTTTCTGTTTCTCTTAAGAATGTCAGCAGAACCTGAAAAGGAATTGCACTGAATCTATATAGCACTTTTGGTAGTGTGGCCTTTTTGACAAATACTAATTCTGCCTATCCAGGAGCATGGCAGATCTTTTAATCTTCTAAGGTCTTCTTCAATTACTTTCTTTAGTGTCCTTTAGTTTTCATTATAAAGGTCTTTCACCTCTTTCCTTAATTTAAAAAAAAAATTTAATTTGTTTTAATTAGTTATACATGGCAGTAGATTGCACTTTAATACATTATATATATTGGAGAATGATTTCTCCATTTTCTGGTTGTAAATGATGCACAATCCCACTGGGGTTATAGTTATATATGTACATGGGGAAATGTGTCTGATTCATACTACTATCCTTCTTATCCCCATCCCCCTCCCCTCCCTTCACTTCCCTCTACCCAATCTTAGGTAACTTTTTTCTTCCCTGGTCCCCCACTCCATTTTGAATTAGCATTCACATATCAGAGAAAAAATTTAGCTTTTGGTGTGTTGGAATTGGCTTATTTAATTTAGAATGATATTCTCCAGCTCCATCCATTTACCAGCAATTGCCATAATTTCATACTTCTTTAAGGCTGAATAATATTCCATGGTATGTATGTATGTGTATATATCGCATGTTATTATCCATTCATCTAATGAAGGGCACCTAGGTTGGTTCCATTGTTTAGCTATTGTGAATTATTGTGAATATTGTGAATTATTGTGAATTATAGTTTAGCTATTGTGAGTTGCTATAAACATTGATGTGGCTGCATCATTGTAGTATGCTAATTTTAAATCCTTTGGGTATAATCTGAGAATGGGTTAGTGGGTCAAATGGTGGTTCCACTCCAAGTGTTTTGAGGGATCTCCATAATGCTTTCCATAGTGGTTGCACCAATTGCAGTTCACCAGAAATGTATGAGTGTACCTTTTCCCCCACATCCTCACCAACATATATTGTTACTTTATTCTTGATAATGGTCATTCTGACTGCAGTGAGATGGAATCTCAGTGTAATTTTAATTTGCATTTTTCAAATTGCTAGAGATGTTGAACATTTTTTCATACATTTGTTAATTGATTATATTTCTTCTTCTGTGAAGTGTCCATTCAGTTCCTTAGTCCATTTATTGATTGGGTCATTTGTTTTTTTAGTGTTAACTTTTTTGTGTTCTATTTATATCCTGGAGATTAATGATCAATCTGAGGAGCATGTAGTAAAGATTTTCTCCCATTCTGTAGGTTCTCTCTTCACATAATTGATTGTTTCCTTTGCTGAGAAGAAGCTGGTTAGTTTTAATCCACCTCATTTTTTGATTTTCGATTTTACTTCTTGTGCTTTAGGAGTCTTATCAAGGAAGTCAGATCCTAAGCTCACATGGTGAAGATTTGAGCCTACTTTTTCTTCTATTAGGCACAGGGTCTCTGTTCTAGTGCCTAAGTCTTTGATCCACTTTGAGTTGAGTTTTGGGCAGGGTGAGAGATAGGGTGGAGAAAAATTGAAAGCATTCTCTCTAAAACCTCTTTTCCTAATTTTGCTTTCAATTGATTCATCACTGATGTACAGAAAGACAATTGATTTATGGATGTTAACCTTTTATTCTGCTTCTCTGCTGTATTCATTTCTGAGTTCTATAAGTTTTCTAGTGGGTTTTTTGAGTTGTCTAAATACAGAATAATGTTGTCAGAAAATAGGGATAGTTTGAGTATTTCTTTTCCTATTTGCATTCTCTAAATTTATTTCATCTTTCTAATTGCTCTGTCTAGAGTTTCCAGGACTATGTTGAATAGAAGTGGTGAAAGAGGGCATCTATGTTTTGTTCCAGTTCCTAGTGGGAGTGTTTTCAATATTTCTCCATTTAGAATAATTTTGCCCTTGGGTTTAGCATATATACCATTTACAATATTGAGGTATGTTCCTACTATCCTTAGTTTTCTAGTTTTTGAACATGAATTGATGCTGCATTTTGTCAAATGCTTTTTCTGCATCTATAGAGATAGTCATGTGATTCTTGTCTTTCATCTATTGATGCAATGAATTACATTTATTGATTTCCATATTGAACCAACATTGCATCCCAGAGATGAACCCCACTTGATCACGATACGCTGTCTTTTCAATACATTTTCACAAGCAATTTGTCAGTATTTTGTTAAGAATCTTTGTATCTGTGTTCATTAGGGATATTGGTCTGACATTTTGTTTCCTTGATGTGTGTTTGTCTGGTTTTGGTATCAGGGTGATGCTAGCTTCATAGAATGAGTTTGGAATGGTTCTCTCCTTTTCTGTTTCATGGAATAATTTGAAGAGAATTTGTGTTAGTTCTTTGAAGTTCTGGTAGAACTCAGCTGAGAATCCATCTGGTCCTTTGTTTTTCTTTCTTGGTGGGCTTTTGATGGTGTCTTCAATTTCATTGCTTGAAATTGATATGCTTTATTTGTATATGTTCTCCTGATTCAGTTTGGGTAGGTCATATGTCCTTAGAAATTTGTTGATGTCCTCAAGATTTTTTATTTTAATGGAGTATAAATTTTCAAAATAGTTTCTAAATATCTCTGTAGTGTCCATTGTGATATTTTCTTTTTCATCACCAATTTTAGTAATTTGAGTTTTCTCTCTCTCTTTCTCTTCACTAGATTTGCTAAGGGTTTATCAATTCTATTTATTTTTTCGAAGGACCAACTTTTTGTTTTGCTGATTTTTTGGATGGTTTCTTTTGCATCCATTTCATTGGTTTCACTTCTAAATTTAATTTTTTCCTGTCTTCTACTTTGGGTAATGATTGATTCTTCTTTTCCTAAGACTTTGAGATGCAATGTTAGGTTATTTATTCATTTACACTCTATTCCTTAATGAAAGAGCTCAATACAATGAACTTTCCTATTAGCACTGCCTTCATAGAGTGCCAGATATTTTGATATGTTGTATCACTATAAATTACTTCTGAGTATTCATGTTTTTATTTCATCTCTGATTTCTTCTGCTATCCATTTTTCATTCAATAGCATATTATTTAGTCTGTAGATACTAGAATAGCTTCTGTTTTTTATTTTATTGTTTGATTTCTAATTTCATTCCATTATGATCTGATAGAATACAGGGTATAATCTGTATTTTTTTTTTTTTTTGGCATTTGCTAAGAGTTGTTCTGTGGCCTAGGGCATGGTCCATTTTAGACAAGAATCCCATTCACTGCTAAGAAAAAAGTGTATTGGCTTGTTGATGGATGAAATATTGTATATATGTTTGTTAAGTCTAAATTATCAATTATATTATTTAGTTCTATAGCTTATTTGTTTAGTTTTTGTTTGAACAATTTATCCAGTAGTGAAACAGGTGTATTAAAGTCACACAGGATTATTGTGTTGTGGTCTATTTGATTCTTGAAATTGAGTAGAGTTTGTTTGATATAAATAGATGCTTCATTGTTTGGGGCATAAATATTAATGATTGTTGTGTCTTGTTGATGTATAATTCCCTTAAGCAATATGAGATGTCCTTCTTTGGCCCTTCAATTAACTTTGGCTTGAAGTCTCTTTATCTAATATGAGGATAGAACCCCCATCTTGATAGGAGATCCATGTGAATTGTTTTTTCCCATCCTTTGCCTGCAATCTATGGATGTCTTTGCCTATGTGGTGAGTCTCTTGAAGAGAGCATGTTATTGGGGTCTGGTTTTTAATCCAATCTTCCAGTCTATGTCTTTTGATTGATGTAGGGCATTTTCATTCAATGTCATTATTGACATATGATTTTTATTCCCTTTCATTTTGATTTTTTTTCTGATTTTTAATTTGAATTAGTTTCTCCATTGATTCACTGATTTTTATTTGTTGTAGTCCCTCCCTTTACTGATTTTCACATTTATTTTTCATTTACTCTTCATGAAATATTTTATTGAGTGTTATGTAGTGCAGGCATTCTAATTGTGAAATCTTTTAACCTTTGTTTATCATTGAAGATTTTTATTCATCATCAATTCTGAAGCTTAATTTTGCTTGGTATAATTTCTTAGTTGGCATCCATTTTCTTTCAGAGCTTGGTATATATTATTTTAATACCTTGTGGCTTTGAGGTACTGAGTTGAGTGATCAACTGAGATCCAGATTGGTTTCCCTCTAAATATTACCCATTGGTTTTCTCTGGCAGCATTTAAAATTCTATCCTTATTGTGTAGGTCAGGCATTTTCATAATAATATGCCAATGTTTGGCTCTGTATATTATAATTTTGTATCTTTGAGGTCCTTTAAACCTCCTGTATTTGATGTCCTATTTCATTCTTCAAGTTTGGGAAATTTTCTTATGTTATTTGATTGAAAAGTGACTGCATTCCTTTCATTTGTACCTCCTAGCCTTCGTCTATCTCAATAAATTCTAAATTTGGTCTTTTCAGATTATCCCATATTTCTTTGAAGTTCTGTTCATGCTCTCTTAACATCTTTGCTCCACAGTCAACTTTTTTTCAAGATTATATATTGTGTCTTCATTGTCTGAAACTCTGTCTTCCAAGTGATCAGATCATTTCCAAGTGATCTCTTGGTAATTCTTTCCATTGAATTTTAAATTTGGTTTATTGATTCCTTCATTTCAGGAATTTCTGCTTTTTTTTTTTTTATAAACTCTCTTTATTGAAATCATATTTCACTTCCTGTGTTTTCTCTCTGATTTCACTCCTTATATCATTCTTTATCTCACAGATCAGTTTAACTATGTATATTTTAAACTCTTTTTCTGACATTTCTTCCACTGTGGTGTTGATGGATTCTGTTTTTGGAGTATCTTGTTGTTTGAGGCAATTGGTTCCCTTGTTTTTTTATGTTGTTTGTGTTTCTACCCATCTAACAGTGGATCTGAGACAGTAGAATTTTTACCCTGTGGATTTATAGTATTCCTGAAAGTTTCTAGTACATTGCCATTTAGGGGAACTAAATAATAACAACAACCAATTCAAACAATATTCTGTATTAAACCAAACAGTACCTACAATGATGTGTACAAGATTAATTATCACATTAACCAGATATGATGTGATCAGTTATTGCTTCAATAAAAACAGCCAGTTTGTAAAAGTGTTTACATTTTCAAATGGTGGACAGAGAGAGAACAGAAGTGGTATAGGATGTAACAGTTATGAGGGAGGTGGAGAGAAGATAGAGAAAAAATTTTAAAGGACAAGTAAAAGAGAATATGATAGAGGTTGGCTTTTAGTGAAAGAAAAGAGACAACAAATCATGGGAAACAGGGAAGAGAAAAAATATACATAAAATAAAAACTATAAAAAAAGAATAAAGCAAATATAACAAAACATAACAAATATACTAATCAAACATCCTAATCCTTATGAAACTGATCCATAAGAAGATTAGAAATGTTAGAAATGAAGAAAAAAACAAATATGAGTATATATAAATGTCCATGTACCACTGAGGTCTCAATTAAACAGAGGAAAGGAAAAGAAAGAAAAAGAAAGGAAAAAAAATCTCAATGAAATGCTCAAGAATTCTTCCCATTCAAGCTCAAAGGATTCTCTGCTTTTCTTCTCAGCTGTTTTAGGTAGGTCATCTGGAGAGGGATGCTGCACTCTTGGAATTGCTGGAGTGAGAGATAATCCTGTAGAAAGAATTCCTGGAGGCAGAATTTAAGCTTAGGGGGGCCCCAGGCCTTCTCTGCATACTAATTGATCTGTAGATTTTAAATCAGTGCACCCCCAGGGCCCAGTAAGTTCCAGCACATGCTGGAAGATTCTACCCCAGGGAGCTCATGTGAAGGAGAAGCCAATTCTTAATTTATAGACCCTATGTTTCCTTGTCTTGGGTTTAGTCTTCAAACTAATCTTTCCTTCCCCCACCATTCCAAATTCCTGGCTAGGCATATCTCTCCTAGCTGGTACTGCAAGCAGTCATATTAGAGGGGGAAGAACAGCCACCACAATTTGTCCCCTTTGTAAACCTCTCTCTGAAGGATATGAGAAATAACAATCCCCAAGAAAAAGGGGAATAACAACTTATAGGGAGAGAAGGACAATATGCCCTGGAGAGAGAAAGCAAAAGGTGGGCTCTGGACTTTCATCCTTCCTCAGAGAAAATGGGTTTCAAACCCAATGGGTTTCCCAGACATCTTAGCAGGGGACATCCTCTCATTCTCTGGTGACAACTGCTGTCGAGTGACTATTAGACATCAAAGGACGTTTTGATCTCAAACTGTCACCCTGGTTAAACTTCTCCAACATGGGGGTTCAGACCAGGACTCCCCATTAGGTTGTCTCATAAATAATCTCTGCCTCATTAGGCTTAGTAATCAGATCTAGCTGCAATCTAAATTAGACAACCTAGTCATAGTCTGAATTCAGAATTCAGGACCTTCCATCCAAAAATTCTCCAGGATTTACATAATTTTCTCCAATAAAATCGCAAATGATCTGAGGTTTTCTAACTCCAAACTTTATTTTACCTTTGCTCAAAGTCCTCATTATACCAGTGTTGCTCTGCTCTATAATTAATTCTCACTAATTTCCTGCTCTGTAAGCCTCCTAGACCAGGTCCTAATCCTCAGTCCTCGTCTTCATTTAAAGTCAAGAGGTGGATTGGATTCCCCTTCACCCAGGGCTGAGAATGTCAGTCCTGACTTGCTTCAGTTTCTTTTCTAAATGAGAAATTTGATGCATTGGACAGAGGAAGGCTTGAGACAACTGAAGGCAGCTGGCCCAGGACCACTCCCTGATGTTGCATGGTCTCATGTCCTGATTTTGACCCCAAAAGTGTCAAGGGGTCAAATATTGACCAAATATTGACCACTATCTGCCTCTGTTTCTGATTGCTTCTAAACCAATTCTGTCCGCATTGTCTACCTCTTAAACAGGACACAATTATGAGAGATTCTCATGATACAGCTCCCCTAGCTTTAAAATTAGACTCCCCTTATCTGGCAAGAAAAAGACCAGAAGATCTGTCTCACTTAATTAGAGCAAAACTACCCCTCATCTGTCCTAGTTCAAAAATCCAAATTATTTATTTTCTCTAGTGGAGATGTCATCCAGAGCACTAACAGGCTTGCCTCCCACTTCAAATTGAGAAACATAATATGAAATCATGTTCCTGTGATTATGAGGACCCAAAAGGTCAAAGGGAACATGTAAGAAATTTCAAAGGCACAACTCGTTGGCAAATGTCCTCCCTTTAGTTAAAATAGTTAACCACAGTTGAGAGTAGTTTTCTTCATTCAAACCTAGCCTGATTGCCAACTGGGAAATTGGTTTGAGACCAAAAGGAAAAAAAGTTCCACTTTTAAATTGAAGAAGTTAAATAGCTGGCTCTCTTATCTCCTCTTGGCAATCTACCGTGCTGCTTTCTTAACAAGTTGTTCCCTAAATACTTCATCATTGGGAAAAAACGATGGAACAATTGTGTATATAAAGTCTTCTTTACCCAGAGAATCTTTACCTAAGGATTCCAGAACTCTTTCATTCTTCCAATATCTGAACTGACTACTGTTACTACATTTGTCTGATATCTTGTTTTTTCTGTTAAAAATGAATAAATTAGAGTTAACATCAGTATCAGTGGGCTTAATCACAAATGTTTGTTAGAGACAGCTGAATAATTTACAAAGTTAAAGTGCTGAAACATCAACTGCTTAAATTCTATAAGGTAACATATTTAAACAGTAAATGTGTTTTTATAAATTGGTAAATGAGAAAAAGAGTTTAAGATTGCTTTGTTTCCAAATCTTCACTGTTACAATTTATACATGATAAGCATCTTAATAGCATTTTTATGTATAAATTCATGACTTTTTTCCAGAGAATATGGCATTCCTTAAGGTAGATTTTTCTGTCTCAAAGGATACATACCTTTTCCCTTTTCAAATGTATTTATTTATTTTGAAATGTGCTACTTGAGTAAATTTTTGAACAAATAAAGGGAAAAGGGAAAAACATTATCATTTATCTATGATCTGAACACAACCACTACTGATATTTTAGTATTCTAATTTGTGCATTTTGTATTATATGCAGTTTATTTGTTTATTTTAAATCTGCTCAGAGCCCAGCCTGTAGTGGGTCTTCACTAAAGCATGGTTACTAAGAGTTAAAGTTCTAACAGGTTTATGCAGAGTCTAAAATATTTTCAGCTGTGTTTTCAATTAAATTACTGTAAATAGCATAAAGTATTTCATCTTATTAAGAGGAGTAATTGGAAAAAATTCAGAAATTTCATAAGGAAAGCTTTTTCCTAAGGTCAAATATTAAACCAAAGTTTAATCCTCCATAGATTGATGTAACAAGGATTTCTTAAAACATTAATCTGCTCTTTCAAGATAATTTTTTTTGTTACGTTTTATTATTTAAAGAAACTAGTCTTAAAGAAAGTAGAGTTTGTACAACTCTGGTTAAACAACAAATGTTATTTTAGAGTACTACCCTACATTACACAGACCAAATTTTTCTTTAAAACTTGGTTAATATAAAAACAGCAATGTAATGCACTCAGAAAACTGTATATATATATATATATATATATTTTATATATATATACATATATATATATATATCCTGATTTATATATACATATGTGTGTGTGTGTGTATATATATATATATGTATATATATATATAATCTTGTAAAATGATATTTAGGAAAGAGGCAAATATCAGCTTTGGAAATAAAACATTATACCTATGATTTTCCAAGAATCCCATCTCTTTTAGTGAAGACCCTGCCTCTTACCTTATTCCATGTTAAGATAATTTAAAAGTAGGCTAAACTTAAGCTCATTTAAAGTCATGATTCAAAGGATAAATTTTTGTTTTAAAGATTACTGTGATCTCAAAATAAATAGGAGACATATAACTAAATACGGTTTAAGATTATAAAATTATTCTTCTTAGTTCATAGTTATTATACAAACTTAATAAGTTTTTACTCTTGTTAATTTCATTTTACATTTTCCTTATAACTTTAACTGCCTTATAGAAGTACAGCTTTCAATATGACAATCTGAGCTAAAATCCAGTACTCTTACTTTAAGACTGGTGAAACAGGCTTGCTGGATGTTTGAGTTAAAACTTGGAAACAAATTAAGAAATAAAATGGCCAAGAAAAAATACCAACATTTGGCTCTTGCCCTCTGAGGTTAGCTTGAAGCAAGGGAACAAGGAGCTTTCTCTAGGGGCTTTGTGACTCTGGACCACCTGACCTCCCAATCAGGGAGATTAATGAGACCTTGGAGAATGGAAAGCTGACAAGTGCACATGCTACAAAGAGGAGGGTCATTGGAGAAGGAGATATCCTTGATGCCTCCAATGGAAGCCACATAATCAAGGGTACCCTGACCCATCCTGGCAGATGGCACTAAAGGAGCTGAGGCTGCTCACAAGTTCCCAAGAGTGAGTTCCTGAGGGAACTCAACTGACTCTTAACAATAGATAAAACAAGTTCAATTTGACCAAGTTGGTCTTAAGCACCTAGTAAAAGCAGTTATAACCAAATTACAAGCATGCCTGGGCATTTAAAAGGAGAGACAACAGTTGTTTTAATGGAACTTAAGATGTACATTTGTGTCAAGCCCTACAGCCCTGGTTCCTCCCAAATTCTGAGGCATTTTTCCTTTGTAAAATTCATATTTATCCCTGCCTATCAAAAATTATACTGGCGTACTCCTCAGACTGACATTTTACCTAACAACCAACGTCTACCCATTCTAGTAACAGCACATATACTTACTCACAGGGCTATAGACATTGGTTGCGATTGGCACAGGAATAGCAGGATTGAAAATCTCAATTTATTACTATATAAAAACTTTTCAGAACAGGTTATTGAATATATCCAACAGGTTGCCAACTCCATACTGATTTTACAAAATTGGACTCCCTGGCATCTGTCTTCCTGCAAAACTGGTCAGGGTAGAATACTGTTTCTGTGTAAACCAATCAGCAGTGTGAGAGACAAGGTTAACCAACTCCATGACTGCCTGGAGTAACAGAGACAAGAACCTGGTGATTCCTGATAGTCCTCAAGTAGCTTCTTTTGCAGTAGTGGGCATCCCGCTCCTGTAACTATGGTTCTGGATATGCATATGTTGACCATGAAAATTCTTATGTTTGGATTCTAGGTTGTAATATCAAACATTATCATGGAAAGGGGATAATGGGAATCCCATCTTCACAGACGAAAATGTCAATGACTTGAAACTGGAAGGTACAACCTATACCATGGGTCCTGGTCAAGAAAATAACAGAGATGACTAAAGGGCAGCTAAAAATGTGTTAAAATTACAATCTCAGGTCCTGGCCATGGCTAATGTCAAAACACCTACTTCTGATAATGAAGAGGTTGGGGTAGTATGACTGAAGGGATTTCTTCCTGCAACCCTTTTCAGTACTTTTATACACATGTAGCTGGATTATTTGGTATAACTGTATTGGTAATTTTATTTCTTTTCTTGTTTTGCATTGTATGTCAAGAAGGATGGAGACAATTAAAGCATAAGGAAAATATGGTTCCAAAATTAATATGCTCACTATGCTTCAAAAGACCCAACTCCTGAGATCACGGAGAATGCACCATAAATTTGAATGAGGCATGATGGTTCTAGATTAGGGAGAGAAATGTGGCCCCAACTATATTACCTACGTTAGGTGCATGTTTCCTGGCATTTTAGAAGAACATATTCTGTTTTGACACTGGAAAATATGTTTTCCTAGCACTAGCAAACCAGTTAATCTACATATTTCTTTTAATAACCTTTCTTCTCAATTCTCTTAATTTTGTACATAAGCAGCTTCTTAGTAAGATTACCTGTTAAGCTCAATCTGCCTCCTGATAGCATGTCAAAGCCATTCTCCACCTGCTCTCACAGTCTGACTCTCTGCAACCACAAAAAGGGGATGTTGCCTATGATGATCTCAAGGTTCCTTCCATACACACCCTCTTCAGCCTCTGTCACTGGGGTCTCTGTGTTCCCTTACAAAACTGTAATGGGGGGAGGGAAATCTCCCTACTTCACCCCTTTCAGCAGGAAGCAACTCAATGTCATATCAACACCCCAATTCATTATGTCCTTTCAGAGTCTGGAATGAAGGATATGAACAATAACAAACCCTGAGAAAAAAGGGGAATAAAAAACCCTGGGAGAGAGGAGGACAATGTGACCTTGAGGGGGAAGGCAAACAATGGGTTCTAGACTTTCATTCTTTCCGAGCAAAAATGGATTTCAAATTCTCCTAACTGTTTCCTCTGATTTGAGCTTCAAACTTGCACAACTGCTCCCCCTGACTACCTAATTTATTCCTTTTTGCCATGATTCAAATCTCACATCATGATTCCAAGCTCTCTTAAACCACTTTAAAAGCAGATCCTAGTTGTAACCAATCACCATTTTCTCTCCTGAAAATGTGCCATTCTGCTGCTTAATAAAGAATGCTTGCTGATCTGTTGAGGTCTGTTCCTTTTTTCAGTAATTTTTTCTTTCACTCTCCAGGTTTGATTTTCTTCTGGCCACTTAAGCACACTCTATGTTGTGCAGTGTGTGTTACTGGGCCTGTACTTCAGTCCAAACTCAGGTTTCCCAGGAATCAGTTCCCTCAGTTATGGGCCCCCACCATAACTGCAAAATGGTTCTTTCCTTTGTCTCTGCATGTCCCTGTGGAGATGGCAGTTTCTTTCCCACACAAAGATATTGTGTAGAATGCCTTTCAGTTTTTTGGGCAATGCCTTGCTCTTTAAATACTCTGTACACAGATATACCTCAAGCCTCCTAAAAATGTGGGTTCCTTTAATTCCCTTATCTCTCCACTGTGGCTGGTGCTTCTGGTCCGGCCACATCAGCAGCTGTGCCTCTGGGGATTTATTCCTTATTTTTATGCCACATAGCAGCTGGGAAAGTAGCCTCTTTTATTTTGCCATCTCAAAAACCCCCAGGAATATTCTTGGTATCTACCCATGGAATGCCAGGAGCAGCTCCCTCCTAATGGTAGCAATTAACATCTCCAGACACTGCCAAATGTCCTCTTAGGGCAAAAAAATCACAGCATGAGAACCACTGCTCTACTACTCCGAAGCATGGGAAAAGACACATTAAACTTGAGAAAATTTACCTTTAAGTTTTCATGTAGTTATATTTGATAAATATATTTGTTATTATAATATGCATCTATGTAATACATACACATTTTATTTAGATTTATAACAGTGCCTTGTATAAAATGACATCAATTTCATTTTAAATAAAACTTTTAAGGATCAGCAGTGCTGTAGAATAAGACTTTGCTTATGTGACTTGAAAATCATAGGTTGTCAGTTAAAAAGAACAATGAAGCAGGCAGCAAATAGTAGAGAGTTTTTGCATTATATAACATTCAGAGGTTACAAACTTACAAATTTAAAGGACGCTAATAGCCAATTAGGGCAATAAAGTCCTTAAAGCACCTTTATTTATTTTTTTATTATTCATTTAATTTTGATCCATTAAACAGAAATGGAGTACAGCTATTGTTTCTCTGGTTGTACACAAAGTAGAGTCACACCATCAGTGCATTCATACATGTACACAGGGCAATGATGTCTGTCTCATTCTGTTATTATTCTTGCCCCCCACCCGACCCCACCCCTCCCTTCCCTCTATGCTATCTATCCTTCCTCCATTCTTGCCACCATTCTACCCCGCATTATGCATCATCATTCACTTATCAGAGAGACCATTCGGCCTTTGGATTTTTGGGATTGGCTAACCTCACTTAGCATGACAGTCTTCAACATTATCCATTTACCAACAAATGCCATAATTTTATTCTTCTTTATGGCTGAGTAATATTCCATTGTGTATATATGCCACAGTTTCTTTATCCATTCATCTACTGAAGGGCATCTAGGTTGGTTCCACAATCTAGCTATTGTGAATTGAGCAGCTATGAATATTGATGTGGCTGCATCACTGTAGTAATCTGATTTTAAGTCCTTTGG
>JAJEJO010053801.1:48771-59072 GCA_020662805.1 Glaucomys volans
ACTTATCAGAGAGACCATTCGGCCTTTGGATTTTTGGGATTGGCTAACCTCACTTAGCATGACAGTCTTCAACATTATCCATTTACCAACAAATGCCATAATTTTATTCTTCTTTATGGCTGAGTAATATTCCATTGTGTATATATGCCACAGTTTCTTTATCCATTCATCTACTGAAGGGCATCTAGGTTGGTTCCACAATCTAGCTATTGTGAATTGAGCAGCTATGAACATTGATGTGGCTGCATCACTGAGGCAATCTGATTTTAAGTCCTTTGGGTATAAGCCAAGGAGTGGGATAGCAGGGTCAAATGGTGGATCCATTCCAAGTTTTCTAAGGAATCTCCACACTGCTTTCCAGAGTGGCTGCACCAACTTGCACTCCCACCAGCAATGTATGAGTGTACCCTTTTCCCCACATCCTCGCCAACACCTGTTGTTGCCTGTATTCTTTAATAAAAGACATTCTAACTGGGGTAAGATGAAATCTTAAGGTGGTTTTGATTTACATTTCTCTTATAACTAGGAATGTTGATAATTTTTTCATAAATCTGTTAATTGCTTGTAGATCTTCTTCTGTAAATTGTCTGTTCATTTTCTTGGCCCATTTATTGATTGGGTTATTAGTATTCTTGGTGTAAAGATTTTTGAGCACTTTGTAGATTCTGGAGATTAGTGCTCTATCTGAAGTGTGTGTAGCAACGATTTTCTCCCACTCTGAAGGCTTTCTCTTCCCATTGCTGATTGTTTCCTTTGCTGAGAAAAAGCATTTTAGTTTGACTCTATCCCAATCATTGATTCCTGCTTTTATTTCCTGTGCGTTTGGAGTCATGTTAAGGAAGTCTGGTCCTAGGTCAACATGATGGAGATTTGGACCTATTTTCTCTTCTATTATGTGCAGGGTCTCTGGTCTAATTCCTAGGTCTTTGATCCATTTTGAGTTGAGTTTTGTACAGGGTGAGAGATATGGGTTTAGTTTCATTTTGCTGCATATGGATTTCCAGTTTTCCCAGGACCATTTGTTGAAGAGGCTGTCTTTTCTCCATTGTATGTTTTTGGCTCCTTTGTCAAGTATGTGATACCTGGATTTATGTGGGTTTGTCTCTGTGTCCTCTACTCTGTACCGTTGATCTACCTGTCTATTTTAGTGCCAATACCATGCTGCTTTTGTTACTATTGCTCTGTAGTATAGTTGAAGGTCTGGTATTGTGATACCCCCTGCTTCACTCTTCTTGCTAATAATTGCTTTAGCTATTCTGGATCTCTTATTCCTCCAAATGAATTTCATGATTGCTTGCTCTATTTCTATGAGGTCCATTGTGCAACTTTAGAATCTACACACAATAGAGACTGAAAGCAGTGAATGTAGATAGTGAACTCAAATCCTTTACCATAGATAAAGGTATTTAAATCCAAAGATTTTTAAAGACTAGTCTACGGAAAGGTGTGTTTAGGCATATTCTGTAGTCAGTTTACAATCCCTAAATCCTATCTAGAGGGGAATGATAACCTTTTCATGTTCAACTGGAACAGCAACATAAAACACTGACATTTTGTATTGTCTGTAAATTGGCTCATCTTATTAATATTATTAAAATGTTTTAAACTTGGGACCAGGAAATGATTTTTTTTAATTGTTTTTAGTTTTTTACCCAGATGCTTGGTTGTGCTTTGGTCAAACAAGGAAATATTGTCAAACTAATTTCAGTAATGCCCTATTCCATTTGATAAAAATGAAATAATTAACTGACTGGTAATGATTTGAAATGGCTGTTAGTCATTCATTCCTTCATTTGGTTATCCAGCAATAATTTATTCTTTCTCTAGAAACTAACTACATTAAGAAGCTAAGATTACGGTGAATATTAATGAATAATATTGGCTTCAAAACACCAGCAAAACTGATTAATGAAAACAAAATCATGCAATGTGATATTATATGATAGTAGAAAATATTCATAAAAGCTATAGGAAAAAACATAGTTCATCTCTTTTTTTAACATTTTTTCTCAAATGCACATAGTATTATTTGTTATGAAAGATACTTTCTCAGACCAAATAAAAATGTATATGATAATTTGGAGACACATTTTTACATGAAGCTATGTTGAAAATCAGCAGGATGCCATGAAAAAAAGAAATCACTTTTACAAAATCATTTGAATAAATAGGATTAATTATAAATTATTCCATGAAATCAAATTGATACTTATTTCAATATTATTATGCAAAATTGTGGTTTGGAGACAAAATTAATGTGCTTAGCTTCATTCTCTATCTCGAACCGTTATCAAGAGTAAACTTTGAAGGACAAATTAAATTACTTTAATATAAATATTAAAACTAAATTAATGCTATTAATAATTAATATCAAATTAATTAAATTTTATTGGAATTTGTCTTAGAACAAGGAAAAATATGAAAGTGCGCAGAACTGAAATTTAAAATATTTAAACATTTATTAATCATATTAACCTGGAAATCGAATGTTTATTTTGACAAAGCAAGTAGGTTGGCTACTCTGCCATGGACTTGAAGATCCTATGGTTGAAGTATAATTGAACTACAGGGTATCTTTTCATTTCTTCACATTTTAAATTAATATGCCTTCTATTTACTCAGAAAAGTAAGAAGTATCCTCTAATTTTTTCATTACCACTGCGGAAAATCTTGGAGTCCAGTCCAAGTCTTTTTGGAATTCACTATTCAGAAGCTGCCTTTATTTGGAGGACAAATATCCTAACTTTCTCCATCTTCTGGGTAGACTGCCTTTGAAATATTTTAATACATATCTCCCAAATGTCCACATCAAGATGGAGCCTTAGTCATGCCCCACAGTAATCTGCTCCTTCAAACCCTCTCTGGGCTTTTTTCCCTTTCTTATCTCATTTCTTTGTATGTCTATCAGTAAGTATATCTTGGGGTCTGCAGCAAAATAAACTCCTTGATTCAGAAACTGGTTACAACTAGGAATACAACACTTTATTAGTCGCAAGAAAATATGAACATTTCATTAAATATAGATTCTATAGTCTATATAAACAGTATAATTTATAACGTATGACTTATAAATTGACTCTGAGTGATGACTTCTTGTAGACATTACAAGATGGGAATAATAATTGTTACAATAATAGTGAATATGCAGTGAACATCCCTGCAAAGTGACACCTTAAAATATCTATCATGAATTGCAAAACTAATTTGAGCATTCCTAAGAATGAATTTTTAGGTGGAGTGACTAGGAAATCAGAGAAAATATTCACCCATTATTCTAACCAACATTTGTTTAGTATTTTATCTGATGCAAGCATGAATCTAGGAAGTGTGACTAACAAGATGATATGTGAGGAACTCACCTTGTTTTATATATCACAGAATGGCAATGTTGTTTCAGGACACTTATAGACATATTTAAATATGTTTTCTAATTTATATGACAGGAATAATTTACTCAACAATTTAAAGAAAATTGTCAGTGCAGAGACATAAGAAATAAGGAAAGAACAAAGAGTAACTATAATTTATCAAGATACAAATTGTAGCATCTCATTTTTTAACTATAGCCACAGAACAAAGATGACATTTAAACTTAAAAATGAAGTGATATATATATTATTTGCAGAGAAGTCATGGGACTGCAGAGAAGAAAACTTGTTTGTTTTTTAGATTAAAAATAATATGGAACTGAGATATTTTACCATCATTGATCATGTAAATCTGCAGTAACTGAAGCTAGGAAACACAGAGCCCTCTAAGAATAGTGAATTTCACATCTGAGTTGTTTAATTTACTTGTCCTCCAAGAAAGATAATTAAAATTTGAAAGAAAGAGAAGTAGCTGAATATAAAACAAAGTTAGAATCAATAGCTTGGGAAATGTTAGCATGATAATAAGTTAATTCTACAATTTTGAGAGATTTAATTATATATTATAAATACAGTACCTTTTTGCACAAGTTATATATTCAGATTAGATTATTTGAAACCTGATAATTGAGTCAAATATATTGGATCTATTTATTTATTTATTGCCACTGTATTTCTGGATCCTCACAGTTGTCAGACCTATTACAAAGGCACGTATTGAATTAAAACTACTAAATCTTTTAGTGGCATTTAATTTCTTCATGATTTGAGTCATCCTTATTATATGCTCTTGTGGGATATCATAAAATGTAGTACCAACTATTTTGTTTTGAATTTTGGCTTCTTTATCTTGAAAATACTAATGTTAGGACCTATCAAGTGTTTTTTCTTTCTTTTGTATCAGAATAACCACAGATTCAGATACTCACGATGCTTAAATTTCTTTATTGAATATTAGATATGATTTAAAATTAGAAGAAGCTCCAAGCCCAAAATAGTAATAATAATGTAGTTGAGCATTATTATAACTATGCATATTTGATAACAATTGATATTTTATAAGCTCTGATATAATCAGAAACTCAAATCTTTTCACAGAAACAGAAAATTTCTCAGTATCATTCCAGTTATTAAGATTGAAATGTTCTCCATCTTCTCAACTGACTGACTCTCTCTCTGAGTTTGATGTTCTTTTCTCCTACTAGTTCCTTTTCACTTATTGATAGCTATCATCTAGGTAGAATGTTAATCTCATAATAAAGGGAAATTGCATGCAGTAGGGGATATGACAGAACCTAAAATATTTAGTGTTCTTTGATTGCTTTGCAATATTTTAAAATGACATGTGCTTTAGTATTTTAGGCTACAGTTACATATGTTAACACAGTGGGGTGTCTAAAATGTAGTATTTTTGCATAATGATGCTATTACATGAACCCTAAAAAGGGCAAAATGGATTGTAGGTAGAATGAGTGCTATGTATTAAAATTCGCCATATATTTCCCTCTTTAACCCAGTCTTAGGGAGATAACTGTTTCAGAAAATTTTTCTGAAGTCTGCATTTAAGTGTTCAAACTCCTAACAGCAAATTCATGTGGACATTTGGGAATTGAAATGAACAACTCAAGTGGGCAAGCACTTAGCCTCAGTATAGATGGATAATGAATACAGCTGAAAACTGTAAGAGGGGGACCCCCTACATATTCCTTGCTATTAATGGAATGTCTGAGTGACAGGAGTGCACATTGTCACGATAACATAAATGCTGCCCTGAACTCATCAACCTCTATCTGAACACTCCCTCATGAAACTCATTTCCAGAGATGTTGACTATGCCATTAGTTATATTCAAGCCTTGTGAGTTCAAATACCATTGATTGTGTTTAGATGTGCTGCTTAGCTTTCTAACTGTACACTTTTTCAAAATAGAAATAGGGGTTTTATTAACATAAACATGCAGTTTTCTTTTTCTCCAAACAGGATCAATCAATTTCCCTGAGTCTGAGAAAGTAAAGTAAGATTCCAGTGCTATATATTTCAAGGTCTATTTGTGTGTGTGTGTTGAGAAAGAAGATGTCCAATTAAATCTATAAATCACATGATTATAAGAACTATTGTACAATTAAAGATACATGGTTTAATATAATGGGAAAATAATATTAATAGTTGAAATTTTTTTATTTAAGATTGATTTTTTCTGAAACATTAATTAGTTTGAGAATTTTTTTAACTAACTAATGTTGAAGGTATGGAAGGTTAAACACTTATATTTTTACACAGACTCAAAAATTAATGTCTGACAGATTTTTTGCTGTGCTTAGTTTGTATATCTTTTTTATTCCTTCTGAAAATTTTGAAAGTAATTTGAAGACTCCATTCAAGTCCACCATAAAATTTTTTAGAATTTATTACTCTACTATATAAGGACCATGATCCTCCTCAAAATTTCAACACTCTAAATATATAAAATTGTTCAATACATAGTGACTATGTCTGTGTGTATATATAAGTGTGTACATATATATTTTATAAAGTTTTCCATTAGATTTGTAATACATGAAAGTCTAGGCCAATTGACTTATAAAGAGTATTACATTTAACTGTGTATTAATGTTAGATACAGGACAAATTTGCACACAAATATAGTTTACAAGACACAAGCTTTATTATTTCCATTGCCTCCCATCAGAGGACATATAAATGTCAGATGGTTTCTAGAGTCAGCAATGCCAATTTTGATTATGTGTTTACATTAGTATCAAAAGGTCAGTATCATTCTATTAATATCAATATCATTCTATTAATAATTATTGTGTGATATAGGGCAATAATGTTGTCATTTTATCTTTTCAAATTTACCTAAAGCCGTCCACATTAATCTTTTTATTCTGTTTATAAATGTTAATTGTTAAAAGTAATGACATTGTGAATTTTCTTACTCTTTCAAACATGTCTCATGATCTTTCATGTATAGTTGTCCATTTTTCACTATTGTTTAAAAATTATCCAATTTCAGTCTGTACGCTACATTTCTACCAGAAGTTGCTTAGTAAACAGATCACTAATTTCAGAGAGGAAAAATCTGTGTTTTCCTTTGTTACTAATATATAGTTTATGGCCTGAAACAGGGAATGATGTTTTCTTAGTATGTAATTGTGAAGCTTGAGTTTTTCTTAGGCATTCTAAATTCATATTAAAAATCAGGAGCAACACACGTGCAATCCAAATGAAACACAAGAAATTAAAGTGCTTACAATATGATGAAAGGGAAATGAGCAAGACAGTGCATATACTCATGGGATATGTGCAATCTTTCCTTCATGAAGAAAAATGATTGTAGGCCCAATGCCACAGGAATATAAAAATGTAAACCTCTCATGATTGTGAATTTCTTATAGAGTTTTAGATAAAGTTTCATCTGGTATCTTGACATGAGTCACCTATAACATGCAAAAGACAAACCCTTATAATTCATGTGCCAAAGTTTTATCTTAAATCTGCCCAGCTTTAGAATATAGAGAGTAGTGCCAAAAACAAAGAATATGAGTAGCACATGCACAAATCAGATTTATGAAAGATGCCAGATACGAACTGCATAAAATTAAGGTAATAAAAATCTTAAATCAGTGGATTGACTAAATTGTTCTTTGGTTCTCAAACGCATTTACTTAAACTTATTTAGGATTGGTTTTATAGTGGAAAAGAGAGCTGAATAATGATTTCAGAAACTGGAAGAGAAGGGGTAACCATAAACATATTAATAAAAATAATTTATTCTTGCTGGGCAAGTGGTGAGCCTGAGATCAAAGCCAGCCTCAGCAAAAGCAAGGCTCTAAGCAACTCAGGACACCTTGCCTCTAAATAAAATACAAAATAGAGCTGGGGATGTGGTTCAGTGGCTGAGTGTCCCTGAGTTTAATCTCCAGTACAAAAAAAAAAAATTGTTCCTGACACTCAACTATTTCAGTAAACTGTTTCTGAAATTGTTCATTTCACTATAGTATTGTCAAATGATCTAGATCAATTACGGTTTAAAAGTAATGTTTTAAACAAAATCACTGATATAAAAATGAGCAAAAATATGCTGTTACAAACCTTGTGGATATACAAGTTAATTATTCAAGAACATTGTGCTTGTCCAAATGATATACATGATTTAAGTCATGTGGCTGCCAAGAGAAACTGATTAGCCAATTTTCATGAAAATCATATATTATTAGGTTGCATTGAATTTATGAATGTATATTAAATACTAACAGTATTCTATGCTCATAATATTCTCATAAAATACAAGTAAGAACTGAGAAAGCAAGTGACATTGTGCCATCTATGAAGCATGTCTCAGGGCTAGAGATGTAGATCAGTGGCAGAGCACTGGCCTTGCATGCTCAATGTTTTGGGTTTGACCCTTACACCAGTTAAAATGAAAAATAACAAAAGGATCAGAGAATTACCATCCCAACAAATTAAAATAAAATTTCATATTAATAAAATAAATTAAACATAAATTAAAAGTTAACATTGCTCATTCATGATCTTTAATTACGTTTAACGGATCACAGAAATTTTTCAGAAATGAAGAGAATTTCTACTATCCAAAAATTATGAAGAGAGGATTGGTTCAAAATGGGATTGTGATCACTGATGAAAGGAAAAATCAAAGTAAAATCTCATTTTATGTTTAGATAAAATATAGTGACATAATGATAAATAAAATTCTTCAAATTCATCACTAATAGTAACACAGTTTTAGTCACAGAATGATGATTTAAACATAATCAGTATAAATTATTCACAAAGTGAAGTACAATGCTGAAGACCAGATTCCCCTTGGACCTGGGTAAATTAACCCCTCACTTTAGCATTTCCCACATGATCTCCAAGGCTCCTTTAGTCTGGAATCAATTTTAGGACATGACAATATTTATGGCAGCAAAATTGTTTGGGGAATACCCTTACTGAAACTTTGATCAAAGTTATCCAGTGTGGTTCATCTCTGTCAGTGATCTTGACCTTTCTGGGCAATTTTCTATTTATCATTTCCCCAAAGCCATGAGATCACAAGAATAAGCATAAAAGTCATATTCTTCTGATGATGAAAAAAATAAAAAGGTCAAGGGGTGTCTCCATTCTTGGCTTATTCTAGCAACTAATTGTAGAGGGGATTTTTGATACAGCATGACATGTATGTAACCAACACTTAGAGTTTTGGAAGGGGAATTTGAATATTGGGAGATTAGTTCATGTTGAAGAATTTTGCATGAAAGAAAAAATGGAAATACAAAATATTATATTTCTTCAGTGGGAGAGTGTAAAATGAAGTTTTTAATATTTGACTTTTTTAAACTTTATGTGTGTGAATGTTTTGTGCATCTACATAGAAACAAGAGAACATATTTGACTTGAGAACTGGAGACTGACAAAATGGTTCAACTCTCAGCTTGGTCTCTACCTTGGCAGCATTTTATTAACTCTGCCTGTGTACTACCTGCAAATTAGGAAATTTTGTGAAGTTGTCAACATTAAACTATAAGTGTACAACACTTTTTTGGGCATATATTAGGTCCTCAGTAAATAATAACTTTGCTTAGAAATTTGTAAACATATTCACTCTTTAATCCACAATCTTTTATTCATTTATTAAGAGAGTTTGTCCAGGTGCCATATACCCTATTAGGCCCTGGAGATACAACCCCAGATAGAAAAGGTTACCACTGATCTATAGAACTGAAAATAAATAAGACAGATTCTTAAGACTACTTACACACACAAAAAAAAATTTGTACAAAGAAAACCATTTCATACAAATTAATTCCATCATTTCTGGGAGAGAATAAGACAGAAATCAAACTGAAAAATGATTAGGATCTCCAGGATCAAATTTGTTTGATTTGAACATATCCAGCATTAATATTTTCCTGTTCAAATCCATGAGCATTGATGAAATAGCATTAATGAATCATTTTGAGGTTAGTTATGTGCCCAGGACTATATTTCCAGTACCATGTTTGTTTTGTGCAAGAACAAATTTTATATTCCCTGTTACTTTAAAAGTTGCCTGGCAAAGATTTTCTCCCATTCTGTAGATTTTCTCTTCATACTCTTAATTGTTTTCTTTGCTGGGCATAAACTTTTAATTTGGGAAGCCATCTACTTATTGATTATTGATTTTATTTCTTGATATTTAGCAGGATTTGGATGTCAGGGCCTGCACTGATATGTTGGAATGTTAAGCCTATGTTTTCTTCTAGCAGTTGCAGTGTTTCAGGTGTAATTTCTAGGTCTTCAATTCACTTAGCTGATTTTTCTGCAGAGTGAGAAAGAGAGAGGTCTACTTTCATACTTCTACATTTGGATAACCAGTTTTCCCAGCATCATTTGTTAATAAGTTTCTTTTTTTCCAATGCATGTTCTTTGGTATATTTTCCAAGAATCAGATGACTGTTTGTGTGGATTTATCTCTGTCTCTTAAACTTTTCCATGGGTCTTCATGTCCGTTTTTTTGCCAGTATCATGCTGTTTTTGTAGCCCTGTCTCTTTAGTATAATTTGAGAACAGATATTGTGATGACACTATCATCACTCCTATTGATCAATATTGGTTTGGTTATTATGGGTATTTTATTCTTTTGTATGAATTTTAAGACTGGGTTTTATAGTTCTATGAAGAATGTCATTATTATTTTGAGGGGGATTTCATAGAAATCTGTATAATGTTTTTGATAATATGAGTAGTTTGACAGTATTAATTCTTCCTATCCAAAAACATGGGAGGTCTTTCTATCTACTGCATTCTTCAATTTCTTTCTTATGTGTTCTATAACATTCTATGATTTTCATTGTGTCTTCTACCTCCTTGATTAGAATTATTCCCAAGTCTGTCTGTGTTTCTTTCTTTCTTTCTTTCTTTCTTTCTTTCTTTCTTTCTTTCTTT
>JAJEJO010053801.1:63766-76011 GCA_020662805.1 Glaucomys volans
CTTTTTTTATTATTATTTTTATTTTTACAGACTTTCATTTTGATTCATTGTACACATATGGGGTACAAATTTTCATTTCTATCGTTGTGCATGATGTGCATTCATATCATTATTATTAATCATACATGTACTTCTTTCTGGACATGTACACACTTTATTTCTTCTTCTCATCTCACTTAATTGGCTAGGACTTCTAGTAGAAAGCTTAACAGCTGATGAAAGCGGACTCTTGCTTTGTTCCTGATCATGGTGGGAAAGTTTCTAGGTTCTTACCATTAAATATGATGTAAGCTGTGGCTTTTCAGAGGATATTCTTCATTCCTCAAATTGATGATAATTCCCTTTTATTCCTAGTGCAATGAGTTTTTGTCATGCATGGGGATTATTTGGTTGGATGTGTCAAATGTTTTCCTCTGCATATATTGATATAATTATGCAATTTCTCTTTTTCAGAGGGCTGATTTTATGTATTACATTAATAGATTTTCAAATATTTAAAAAGACTACACAACTAGAATAAATCCCACATCATTGTGTTTTATGGTTCTTTTTAAACACTGTTTTATGTAAGTTGCTAATGTTTTGTTGAAAATTTTCTGTACTTAGTTCATGGGAGATATTGGTCTACAAATTTCCTATAATGTTTTTGTAGTTTTAATTTTTTCTAGAGAAAATTGCATACCACAAGCTAAAAATAGAAAAACAGTATAGTCTTTGTGTTTATCAAGTTTTTTTTTATTTGATGCTTTGCTATCTGGGATTTTTCTGATCAGGGATAGACTGCCTCTCCCAGGGTCACCCATAGGAAATGACCCTGCTGTGAGCATTTCTCATATGAGAACCAGTGATTCATACTTTTAACCTCCTCCATTACTGTAATCTTACACTCTGGACCACATTTCCCTGCCCTATTATCCCATGCTCATGTACTAAGAGCTAGGCACAATCCCTATACTCTAGAGCCTACTGAAATTATTCAAATTTGCAAATATAAATCTACTTAGATTCCTTATTCTAATTTTCTCATCCCTTCCTACAGGAAATGTAATAAAGACTTTTTGGCATCAACCCTCTCTCCATTCCTTTCTCTTATTGAGACTTATATCAGTATTCTGTTGTATGGCCTAGTATAATATATGACAAGAACAACTTTTCTTTTGGAACTATGAGTAATAAACTATGTTTTCGATGGTAATTGTTTCCTGATCAGTTGGTGTCATCATACCCAAATAACAATAAACATGCATTCTAAGGCAGAGTCATTTTGCATTGATAAATCAAGAAAAGCCAATTGAACTGGATTATTTCACTTTTAGACTTATTAATTGATCCTCACTGCTTACAGAAGCAATGCAAAGAAGTACATGTAAAGGAAACTGTAAAATAACATGTTGAGTCTTAATGAAAACAAGGTAGCTGATTAAAAGGTCAGTTCCCTTTGAATCAAAATGGCACTTTAGCATAATATTAAAAACTAGTAGCCATGTTTTCTAGTAATTATCCCAATGAAAATGTAAGAAAATTCAAGTTCTAGTCTACAAAAACTAGAAGTTAAATTTTAAAACTATTTTTCCTGGTACTATTAGCATAGATTTAAATATTGCCAGGAAATGCCATAGAGTAAATCCAATTGGTTCTGGATGATGCAAAGAGCAATCTATTTAGTAGATGGAAGCCAAGATAATTAAAGTTGAAACCATTCCATGAAGTAAGATGTCTAGAGGAAAAGACAAAGGCTGCTATCAATGGATATTTCAAAAATCCTAGTTATGAAGAATTGTTACCAGACCAAATGTAATTATGACTAAAATAACTCATGTATTTGTTATTTTCTGGAAAAAATGGTATTTTAGCCAACAAGGTAATATTATTCAATGAGTAGTAGCATGAGCAGGTTGCAAATATGGAAATAACCTAAAGAAATTTTTTTTTAAGATTGGTGTCATTGGAATCAGAAAAATATTCTCATTCACCTTAGCTATTTAAAATTCCTAAAATATTGCCATTTCATGGCTGGTTCATTAGGTGGCCATATACTGAAAATACGTAAATTGTGACTCAATTACCAATGTGCTCTCAAATGTGCTTTCAATGAGGTATGCAATTTTTCGACCAAAAGAAAACTCTCTCTCCATAAAGAGGACTGTAAAAATAAAGCAATTTCTTTCAGTGAAATATTTTAAATACTCCAAATCTGCCATAGGGATTTCTTTAAAACAGGAGAGATTGTCTGCATTAGAGAATAGCAATGCATTCTATATATATATATATATATATATATATATATATATATATATATATATCTCCTCTATATTTTTTGAAGAATACTCAAATAACAAGGAAGAAAAATAAATAATTACTATTGGTCTTAGGCATTGATTATATTATTCAAAAGCAAACTCTGATCAATAAGGTCTGCCATTAAAAACAATACACTTTAACATTTACTGTGTGGTACTTCACTATTTATTTTTCATTTATAATTAATTGAGAAAAATAATTTGTATAACAAAACTATAGAAAAACTCTAGCTCCAGAGATAAAGTTGGGAAATTCGACCTGAAGCTTCTACTTTTAAAATCATGCCCTCACTATTTACTAATAGGTTTTGGAAAAGTTTTAGCCTATTTTTAGTTCCATGTTCTTCTAAATAAGAAAGACAGAAGCATCTATTTCCTCTTGTTCTTGTGAGGTTTCCCTGAAAAATAAAATTATAGAACCCCTAAGAGCTAATTCTGTTTGAGTTCCTTTATTATTACTCAGTCCTTTCTACCACCTCCGCTCAGTACACACAAGTTTGACTTCCAATGCTAACACTTCTGTTTCTCCTAAAGGACTTTCAATAGCTATATGAGTCTACTACCCTTCCTGTGTGACAGACTATATGTTCCAGGAACAAATACCCTCCAGGAAGAGCCCTTCACATCAACTCATAGATTTGGGTGTTTAAAGATCTTGCTACTCTCCTTCTTGTGTGTGTTTTCCAGTAGTTATAAGAGGTAAATAACCTGTATCTTACAGAGAAAACAGGAGAGATTGTCTTCATTAGTGAATAGCAATGCATGCTTTGTGTATATATATATATAGGTAGGCAGTGATGATGGTCCACTGTAGATCAGAGTTAACAGCAGTAGAGATTTTAAGGGAGTAGAGCTATCTGATGTAATGAAAAATGAGTAGCAGATGATACTTGGCAATGATGATCAAGGAAAATAATGTTCTTCATAAAAAGAGTGACATAGGTTCAACATTAAGTGAACAGGAAGCACTGTCTCATAAAGGTCTGTGATGCTGGCTGTATATTAGATAGCTTTGCATTACTACAATTAAATACCTGAGTCAGGTAACTTTATAGAGAAAAAGGTTTGATTTATTGTTTTGAAGTTTCTAAGTCCTAACAGTTATTCACAATCTCAGCAAGGGCTAGGTATTAAATGTATGACGTCATGACAAGTGACAGATGGCAAAGATAGAAGTTCATGTTGGAGTGAGTGATCACATCTTGAGCCAGAAACAGAGAGAAATGGGTAGGACCAGGATTGCTCCTTTTATAACAATACCCAGAGAGAATCTAGGGATCCTATGAAAACTACCAAAGATTGATTGCATACAACTTCATGCCCCAAATGATCTTAAGACATCCTACTAGAACCCAGTATTCAGTCATTTCCCAACAATGCCACCATGGGAACCGTGTTTTTAATCATGAAGTACTCTTGAGGGTCACACACATTTGAAACATAGCAACTTCCAGACCAAGTCTCTAACATTGGGTCCAATGAGTCCTCAGAATATAGTCTCCTCATATGTATAATGCTATATAATCAGATATTTCCCAGTTTCTGAGTACGTGATCTGTAACGATAGTTTATCTGCTAGTCTAGGCATCACTTTACATGGATAACCTGTTCTTAGTAAAAGCCATAAGGAATGGAAGCTCATGCAGCCAAGTGAAAACACTGAAATTATATTTTCCATTCTATAGATAATTGTAAATTAGATATAAACTGGGAGTATAAAGGAAGGATAGAGATGAGTGAGACTAGCTTTGACTTAAATGATTTAGGAAATGTTTTCTCAATAATATTCCCATATAATTTATTATCCTAATTCCTGAAGAAGATGGATAATGGCAGATTATGGTAATCTAGTGTCAAATTAATAAAGTGGCATCACCAGTTGCAGTTGTAGGCTAGATTTGGTACCTGCAATACAATCGGAAAAAAAAAAAAAAAAGAGTCAATGTCATTAACCATCAAAGAAATGCCATTAAAAATCACAATGAGATATTACATCATCCTTGTTAGGATTGCCATGTCAAATACACACACACACACACACACACACAAATGATAGTAAGAATATGAAGAACTTGGAACATTAGAGCAGCATTGTTGGAAATGCAACAATGCAACCCTTTGTAGCCACTAGGAAAAACTAATGGAGTTTCCTCAAAAAATTAAAAATGGAGCTACCATATCATTCATCAGTCCCACTTCTGGGTATTTCTACACTAAACATTGAAATTAGAATCTTCACTGTCTTCTTGTAGGCATCACTCCACCTCGTATAACCAGTGAATTTCACTGTCATTATTTATCATTTCCTCTGTAATTTCAAATTCCTGAATTATCAGAGAGGCCAAGACTTTTGCTCTATTGTCATGTCATATCATCTTACATCCGGTCAAGGTTTTAACAATTGAGTGTGTGTCTATACCGGGTGATTCCTGGTACACTGTCTACAGCAGGATTTTGTCCTTGATGTGGACAGGCAGTCAGTGCCTCTGACTCTACTCTTCCTCCTACCACCTGTTTCCTCAGACCATTTATGGCACAATATATGCCATTTTGGGTTCTCCAATAAATAGAAAATGAGATGTAATTAAGAACACAAAATAGTTATTAACGTTAGAGGAGTGAAACTTGTGGAAGGAAAGGGGGGAAATTAGGATTGGGAAGGGGACCAATAAGGTTCAGTGCAGATCTGACAGAAGTTTCTGCCAGTCAGTGCTGAGCTCTGGAGAGAAGATTGCCCTTTGATGAGACTTGTTTAACTATAGCTAATATAATTGGTAGCAACCAGAGTGATCCTTCACCTACAAACTCCTTGCTCTGTCATTTTCTGGAAGCAGGACCCAAGAGAAACCTGGCATTTCTTTGAAACTGATGTAAGCCCAGAGGAAGCAAAGAGCCATTTCTAGCAGCTGGGCATGAATTCTTGTGATAGTAGGTTTCAACAGTGCATTCCTACACTGTCACAGATAATTAAATATTTTTGGAATACTTTACCACATAGTTAGTTTGTAAATTATTCTTTGAAAATATATTTCCCCCAAATTTCTTTCAAATAATAGCCCATTTCAAAGCAAATGAAATATGTACCAATATTTTATGTTTGTGAATATACTCATGGATGGTAATTTATATAAAGGGTAATATTTTTCATTTGCTAACTGAAAAATCTTGTACTGTTGATGAAGTATTGTTGAAAATGTTGTAATTATGAAGTTTCTTTCAGTGCTCCTCTCTTAAGCTATTTAGTGGCTCTCCAATGCATTTGAGCATATTTAATTGTTTTGCCAGTGTTTTACTGCTTCATGGAAAGCAAAGTGACATAGATAAACTATTACTTGATCTTTCTTATTCCACTTACCAAATAATTGACTTTTTGCTTAATCAATCTTCTCATGGATCTTTGGTTAATTTCTATTGTTGTGTGAAAAATAACGAGCAATTACTTGAACATTTATTGCAGCAGTTTTTATGGCAACACTTTATTACAACTGCAAATCTTTAGTTCAGTTTGCTTTTAAGAATTTGACAAATGATCTTAAAAGGGTGTTTTTCCTCTCTGTGTAAACCATACAAACTATTTCATAGAGCCAGATGTGGCAGCACAGAGGATAGATAACAACTCATTTTGGGTTTTGCTTCTCTGGAAAAATATTTTTATCATGTCAATAACCACTATCGACACATTTCAATGTCACCAAGGTCTAGTAATGTCTAGATTTTAAGCAATCGAAAGCCCTCTTTATTTAAGGGGTATGGACAAAATAAGTTAAAGCAAATTAGGGGGAAAAAAAAAAACCTTGCTTCTAATTTTGCAGTTATAAAGCCCCATTTTTTTTCTCTACTGGAATGGTTTTCCAATTTAAAATTATGGGATTATGTGTACTTTGATAGTTCTCCTTGCTTGTGGGAACTAATAGAAATCACCAATATTATTCTCAATATTAAACAATAAGTTGGAGTGGCTTTTAATTTTTTTTCCTTATGAAATACAACTACCTGTACATTCACTCAAGTATTTGTTGATTTGCTAGAATACACCCACAGTAAAATTTTTTATTGGTAGAAAAAATAACCTAATGTATTAAGTAGAAGACAATTTATTTAAACAAATACTTACTGAGTGCAAATCAGAAATTATATAACACATAGAAAAAGAAAAAACAAAACATGACGTATCACCTCTATCAGTTTCATTAACAAGCATTTATTCTTTCCAGAAATAAAGACATACAAATATATGTTGTTTAAAAATAAACTATGAACCAGACGCTGTGGCTCATGCACGTAATCCCAATGCAAGGGAGGTTAAAGGAGTAGGATCTTGATTCAAAGACAGCCCCAGTAATGGTGAGGCACTAAGCAACTCAATGAGACCCTGTCTCTAAATAAAATACAAAATAGGACTGGTTCAGTGCCCCTGAGTTCAATCCCTGGTACCACCTCCTGAAAGAAAAAAAAAAAAATCTATGAGGAGGAATAAAGAGATACAGAAGTTTTTAGACATTGCTTTGAGAATCTGGCATTAATGATTTAGAATATTATCAAAAAAGTTTAACATAATAGCACTCATTATTTCTGCTAGGCAATACTAAATAATATTACATGAATGGCATTAAAAAATTAGTGCATTAATAAATGACGAATAATTCATTTCTATTTTAAAAGTTATTTTAAAAGTTCCATTTCAAAATTTTGGAGATAGTGGGGAGACAAAAGAAATTAGCATGTAAAGATGAGAAAAGTCACCAGTGATTGAGTCATCAAATTGTAGGCTGTAGGGAGAAAGAGACCACACTGGTATGTATCATTCGGAATAAAATTTGAAAAATAAGAAGCACAACCCAAGAGAATGAAGAAATTAAATGGTTTGTGAAATGAGTGTGATCTCTAAAAGTAAAGACAGTAGACAGAAGGCAAATTAGCTAGGTACAAACAAAAATAAACAAACAAAACCCCAGCATGAATGAATGCCTCTCAGGAGGAACTAGAATAGAAAATAGTGGATAGCAAATGGTCTTAGCTACCTGTATGAGAAATGTCCACAGTGGAAAGAGTAATTAATAAAATATACACTGCAACCAAACAGAGGGGAAAATCCATCCTGAGGGTGAAAAGTAGCTATTATCTTTGATTTCAAGAGGGGCTACTACTAGTTCAGTAGAGGGAATTCATGAAACTTCTATATCACATCTCACTCATGGTACCACCCACTAATGCACTTTCTAAATTGGATAATAAGATAGCTATTGTTACAAAAGCTAAAACAATGAAATGTTCACCCTCTCATAACTTTTAAAATACATCTAATAGTTCACAAAAGTTTGGTTACTTTACATCTAATTTTTTGCTACGCCTTAAATCATAGAATAGTGTGTTTGAATGACCACTAACATCCAATTCTTTGCTTTTTCTTTTTTTTTCTTTCTGACTTAAAATATCATCTTCTCTATCACTTTTGATTATCTTCCTAAAACAATAAGAAAAATAGAAAAATCTGATAAGTAAGCAAGTGCCCTAACTGCCACGTTTTTAGCATACAAAAGGAAGCGCCCCGTGGTGTGACTCAGGGTTTTTCAGTTTCTCCTCACCCTACTTTCTGTTATTCACTCTTTTTGCCTGTGTAACTTCTTTTCCCATGAGAATCTCATCGATATCACTGTTTTCTGTAAAAATTCCTAATCATTTAACACACACTTTATTGAATACTTTTGCAAAATGGTTGATTTCACTCTCCACCTTGTTCTGTTACCTTTCTGAAAAAGACATTTGATAACTGTTTTAGTCAGCTTTGGTCTCAGTGTGAGGAAAAGACCTGACCAGAACAATTGTACAGTAGGAAAAGTTTCTTTGAGGGCTCACAGTTTTCAGAGGTCTCAGTCCTTAGAAGTCAAGCCCGATGCCTCAGGCCTCCAGTTGAGGCTGAACATCAGGACAGAAGGGTGTGGTGGAGGTAAGTTGCTCACAAGATGATCAGGGCAGACAGAGAGAGAGAGTGAGTTCACTTGCCAGATACAAAGACATACCCTAAGACACGCCCCTAGGGACCTAGGGACACGCCCTCTTCCAGCCACACCCCATTTGCCACCAGTCACCAATCAGTTAATCCCATGGGTGGGGGGATTGATTCACTGATTGGATTAAAGCTCTTGCAACCCGATCAGTTCCTCTCTGGACCCTCTCCCATTTCCTCATACAATGAACTTTTGGGGAACACCTCACATCCAAAACGTAACAATGATATCATTCTTTATGCAGAAACCACTAATGCCTGCTTATACCAACATGTTCCTCTTTCTCGCTCCGGACCTAGATGCCTTGAATAGTCTGGTCCTACACACTCACCTCCATTCTCACATGCCATGAATTCAGAGATCACATCTTAATCACCTGCAGTGGCTTGGAGCAGGCCACCTTGTTGTCTACCCTTCTGTTTTCAAACATACTCTTGCAAAGTCCTTCTTCCTTCTCGACACTGGGAGATACTGCTCTTTGTTTAAATTTCTGCGAGATTCTATCACTGTGAAAACCATCTCAATTCCTTTAGAACAATATGCCATTTTCCCTAGTGCTATCCAAGAATTTTGAACAGACTTTTTATTACTTATAATGTAACTCCATTTGATATAATCTTTCTATGTCTTTGTTTTTGTCTCTCTCTGGAAAGTGTGCACTCTTGGAATATTGCTTTGTATTCGTATCAATTTTCTTCAAACTTGTTGGAAAATCTCAGTCTTATGAGAGATGTTCAATAAGTATTAATTCATATTGCAACTCATTTTCATATGGCATCTTACATATATATTACTCTGCATGTGGACAGTTTCTTTCCAGTTGTTGATCCTGTCAAGAAGTCATCCCTCCACAATTTTATCTGGTTAATTCGGTGTGTGCCTCAGGGTGTGGACCAAATGTCTCAACTCCTTTGATGCATTTGCTTTTGCTTTGATTGATGTATTTGATGCTCTTCCTTTGGCCTTTTTTAGCCCTGCGTGTATCTTTATCAGAATATTTACAATACAGAATGAAATGTCATTCTTCCTTCTTATAGTAAAATTTTGCTCATATCTATGTTGCAAGGTTAAACATCATACCAGTTACATGGCAGATGATACTTAGGTACTTAGAGATCATAACAAAACAAGTGAAAAATACAAAAAGCATAGAAAGAGAATTGGAAGTGTGGAGCTTTTTCCTGGGGAAAAACACTTTTTAAATATAGGTGACTCAAAGTTCTAGATTTTAACATTGAGTTGGTACCTCAAAGTTATCATGAAAGTTCATTTCTTTTTTTTTTTTTCTTTTTCAGAGAGTAAGATTAACAAAACCATCCTTTGTTCTCTATCATTAGTGATGTAGATGCTGAACTTTCTTCTCCAAGTGGTCTTTTTGGCTGACATGCAGTCCCAAAGAGTCCATCAATAATAAATAATAGATGTCTTCTTATGTATCTTTTATCAGGGTTGCAGCTATCTCTCTGACCATGAAGTTTTTTCTTACTGTGACAGATATGCTCATTTAGAATAGAAGCAAATTTGACTTTTGTGTTCCTATCATCACACACAACTCATTATTCTCCGTCTTTATCACTCAACCTCTCCCGTAGCAAAGGCTGCCCTTCTGTGGTTGTTTTGGTCAGCTTTTTCACCACTATGACTAACTGATCTGACCAGCACAATTATAAAAGAGGAAAGATTTATTTGAGGGCTAATCAGAGTTCTTAATCCATAGAAGACCAGCTCCATTCCTTGGGGCTCAAGGTGAGGCAGAACATCATGGTGGAAGAACCTGGCAGAGGGAAACAGCTTGCAGCAAGGAGAGAGAGTCTCTACTCTCCAGATACAAAATATATACCCCAAAGCCATGCCCCAATTCCAATATCTTCCAGCCACTTCCTATCACTTCAATTAATCCCATCAGGGATCAATTCACTGATTGGGTTAAGACTCTTACAACCCAGTCATTTCTCCTCTGAACCTTCTTGCATTGTCTTACATGTGAGCTTTTGGGGGACACCTCACATCCAAACCATAGCAGTGGTTCACTTCTTTTTTGCCCTTATCTCCATTCAAGAAGATGTAACACTGACTTGGATGACCTCTTTGACATTCATAACTGGTCTTAACAATTTTGTTTTTGTAAAAAAATATTCCAGAAACTTGAAAGATACCTTATTGGAAAAACATTATCATTCTCAACATTTTGATAATCTTTTTCATAATATTAACTAGAATACTGCCATGTACATGAACCTATTTATCAAGATTTAGCGTTGTAGTTATCCTTAATATTCCAGGCAAGGCTTTGGGGCTAAAATCAAGTTTTAAGAAATTGCCAAACCAAAGGAAGGAAGCATATACATAAAAATGCTTTTAATGTCATCATAGGGATGTCTGTAAAAACAGTGTATGAAACTGTAGTGACAGTAGAAAGAGACACTAAGTTCAACTCTAGTGGGGGAATACAAGAAATGTTCAAGGAAGGCTTCACTGAGGAACTAATATTTGAATTGAACTCTGGGAAGTCCATGGCCTTCAATTCTTGTGAGTATATTTAGACAAAAAAAGGAAGCCTCTAGCAGAATAACTTAGTAGGAAGCTATATATAATTCACATTTCCTGGGATGCAGAAAGTAAAATTTAGGGAAGAGAAATGAATCTGGGTAGAGAGTGGCAAAACTGCCCAGGGACTGTTATGCATGATAAAGAGTCTGTGCTTTACAAGTGGAAAAGGACAATAAATAACAACAGAACCTACCATATTTCACTGCCTAAAATCTGTCACATAGTATGCCAGCTGCTTAATAAATATTGTCTAATTTAATCTTCAAAAAAATCATGAAAGGTATATATCTCTAGTTGAGAATTTTTTAAAAGGGTACTAAGGAAAACAAAGCTTTGAAACCACTGAATAGCTGAGAGAACAGTTTAATCCAGTTGTTCTATTTGTAAAGTCATCTTAGTTCCAAATTAAGAACTTTAAAACAGTGTCATGGTGGGGGTACTGATAAGGATACATACAGAAATCCATCTGGGAATATGAAAGGAGTAAGGACTTAAGATATTCTAAAGAAAGGTGCTGTGTACCCTTTTCCCCACATCCTCGCCAACACCTGTTGTTGCCTGTGTTCTTGATAAAAGACATTCTAATTGGGGTAAGATGAAATCTTAAGGTGGTTTTGATTTGCATTTCTCTTATAACGAGTGATGTTGAACATTTTTTCATAAATCTGTTGATTGCTTGTAGATCTTCCTCTGTAAAGTGTCTGTTCATTTCCTTGGCCCATTTATTGATTGGGTTATTGGCGTTCGTGGTGTAAAGATTTTTGAGTACTTGGTAGATTCTGGAGATTAGTGCTCTGTCCGAAGTGTGTGTGGCAAAGATTTTCTCCCACTCTGAAGGCTCTCTCTTCACATTGCTGATTGTTTCCTTTGCTGAGAAGAAGCTTTTTAGTTTCACTCTATCCCAATCACTCATACATTGCTGGTGGGAGTGCAAGTTGGTGCAGCCACTCTGGAAAGCAGTGTGGAGATTCCTTAGAAAACTTGGAATGGATCCACCATTTGACCATGCTATCCCACTCCTTGGCTTATACCCAAAGGACTTAAAATCAGATTGCCTCAGTGATGCAGCCACATCAATGTTCATAACTGCTCAATTCACAATAGCTAGATTATGGAATCAACCTAGATGCCCTTCAGTAGATGAATGGGTAAAGAAACTGTGGTATATATACACAATGGAATATTACTCAGCCATAAAGAAGAATAAAATTATGGTATTTGTAGGTAAATGGATGATGTTGGAAACTCTTATGCTAAGTGAGATCAGCCAATCCCAAAAATCCAAAAGCCGAATGGTCTCTCTGATATATGAATGATGATGCATAATGTGGGGGGGAAAGATGGCAAGAATGGAGGAAAGATAGCTAGCATAGAGGGAAGGGAGGGG
>JAJEJO010053801.1:83134-126611 GCA_020662805.1 Glaucomys volans
AACCCTAACCCAGAAGAAGTAAAAATAAGTAAACAAAAATATAAACACGCAAGTGAAATTCTTACTCTTCCATTTGGGGAGAGTTAATAAATCTACATGTCTGCTAGCTTTTCTAGTTTTCAGTTCTATCATTAAAATGCATCCTAGGCCTGACCTGGCTCTGTGGGGAATACCTGTGATCTAAGAGACTTCTTAGGCTGAGGTGAAGGCTATCATGTTTGAGGTCAGCCTCAGCAACCTAGCAAGATCCTTTCCCAAAATAAACTTTTAAAAAGGGGCTATGAATGTAGCTCTGTGATAAAGGTGAGTATGTGTGTGTGGAGGGGGATGTGACCCTAGTAGACTCTTTAGGCTTGTCCTTCATGAAATTTAGAGTAATCCATCTCTTTCTTGATATAGACATAAATAGGAGGTTTCTTATTACTAAAGTATGTGGAAAATTGAAAATAGGCCTTTACTTAATTTAAAAATGTTAATTTTATTTTCCTGTATCTTACACTGAAAAGATGTATCAAAGGAAAAAAGAAAAGAGGAGCAGGAGGGGAAAGAGGAAGAAAAAGAAATTCACTCTGAGGTACATGTAAAAATTTTGATCCTGATTTAAGGCTTTATGCCATTTAAATCTTGAATGGGACCAAACATTGAATTCTTATTGTGACATTACACTTTCACTTTAACTGGAAACGTATGTGAAGAACTGATCCAAACAATTCTGGAGGCTTCTCCTATCTCCTAAGATCTAGAGGTACTTGGGACCACAGTTACCTTTGATGGGTGACATTTTTGTGCTGTTTTGATGGAATGATGTCAGAATACCTATTTTGTTCTACTCCCTTTGGATAATCAAACCATCATTCATTAAATTTCAACTCCACTTCAATGATTTATTTAAAATAAATGTCCAGAGGAGTTCAGAAGTTTTGATAAATCTCATTCTGTATTCTAAGGTGAGGAGAGCATTTGAAATATCTTGAAAAAGAACTCTCTTTCTCTAAGTTTGGGAAGTCTCACTAATGAGTACTGACCAAAGTTCTTCTTTTAGGCCATACCCTGTAACATCCCATTCCTTATCATTAACGTAGTAGACAATGAAGTACAATTTAATGTACTATTGAACAGAAGGAGGGATACTGTTATGTTACATAAGCCATTGATTGATATGGGAATGCCTGTTTTATCTAGAAAAACATCATTGATATATCATGGTACATCTTTAATGAATGGTTTCCATGATACTGTTTTGATCTTTCCCATGGATGGGTGCCATGATGTAAGTTAAAATTGTGATGTTTGTCTTTTCTGCTTCCAGTAATATAAATGTCTCTAGAAATTCAGATTAGAGAATACTTTAAAATATTTCACTGAAGAGCAGCAATCCTGTGTCTTTTATTCACCCCATCTGATATTCATAGTATCTTACCTCTCAATAATTATGAACATTAAACAATGTTTGTCTTTTCCTTTGATTTAATGAGCAATTTTTTATATTTACCATGGGTTGGTCACCAATTGTTATAGCTCTTGAACATGGAAAACAATGCCACTTTGCTTTGGTGCCATTCTCCAAATATACCAATGGCCTTTTCCCACTTCCTCAATCTCATCATGCAAGAAGGAAGCATTTGGATAGAATTGACCTCTATCTTTCCATTTAATAAATTTTCTGAAATTTCATTTTTCAGTTTCAGTGGTAAAACTATGAATTCCTGGATTTTATCATAGCATGTGAGGAAATATCTGTCTGTTGCTTTTAATGTGATGGCCTTTGTACTTACAGACACTTCCTAAAACTTCCAGCCTGAGTGAACAGGAAGTCCTTTGGAAACATTCATTTAGGGAAAAAAAATTGTGCATTTCTGTTCTAATTAAATTCTGCATTGATTAATGAAGTTGTCTTCTACTTTCAACATATTTTTTCTTTTTCCCTGAAATTATGCCTTTTTGAGCTAACTAAAATACAAAGTTTGGCAAAAAGAAATACACACCCACACACACATATATATAGAGAGATCTTACAATTTAGAAAGTCTTAAATAGTATATGTCAATGATCATTTTAATGTTAAAAATGAAATGGTTTGCTATTATTTTTTAGTTAATTTACAATTATGCATTGCTTCACTTTCCTCAAACGAGTGTGAATTGTCCCCTTAATTCTTACATTAAATAATTTGTGAGGACAAAAGGAGATGGAGAAAATGAAGAGGAAGAATTCACAATTAGATAACAGGACTATTTATCAAAAACATTCAAATCATCACATTAGTCTTTCATATTTTACATTTTAATTTTGGATTTCTAACAATTACCTAATGGAGTTCCTCCATGATGATCCATTTTCTTTTTTTAAATTTCCATGAAAACATGAAATCATTTGATATCTAGATTCACTGGGCATATAAAATATATAAACACGAATATAAACTACTAAATAATAAAAACTCAAAATTAAATTTTATTTACAATCTTTATGTAGTATATTTTATTAAGTTTATTTCTTTATGTGGAACATTATAGGTCAAAATATTCATAAACTGAAATGTTATAAAAGAGCTTATGTAATTAATCATTAATTCCTACATTTTATTAAATTCATTTGAAATCATTATTTTAGGTTCCACCAAAAACAATCATTTGTGAAATGCTGAATTTTACAAACAAATTGGCAGCAGAGTTACAAAATTATTAATTTAAACTCTGAATAAATTTAACAAACAAGACATAATTCACAGAATTCTTTAAAATATACTAACACATTTTTAATTTGATTCCATTACCTTCTTTTTATTTTTGTCTTTCAGTATATTGTCATTCTTTTTATACAGTAAATATATGTTTATGAAATATTACAGAATATTTACTTACATAATGATGGGCAAAAATCCAGGGTCAACCAATTAAAAACTCAAAACTTCTACAGAATAAGCACTTTTATTTTATCTATGAAGATAAATCTTTGTTATTTACTAAATAGGCTCTTTTTATTGAAAATATTTTTGTAGTATGAGGAAAAAAATTCCATTGTGTTTGATTACTTCTTTGGAAATCAGAAGAGGCAGAGAAAGAGAGGGTCTCTTTTGGTATATTTTCGTAAAAATGCTTCACTTTAACAGTGTTCAGAACCCCAAGAAATAGTGTATTCTTTTTGTTTTTTTTGGTTGCCATTATCTCTCTATTGATCCACATGGAATTATTGTAACATTTTACAGGTGAAAAAAATATTTTGCATTACTAGCATTATTATATCATTTTGAGGCAACTTGGCACACTAGAAAATCTATTGATTTTAAAACATTAACACAAGTTACTTTAATTTGCTGACTTTAATATTGCAATTTATCAGAATAAAATAGCAAGTTTTTTAATCTAAATGTAAAGTTTAGATGTATTTATGAACTATGCCTTGGAGGAATAAATTTTTTTTTATAAAGATTGACATTCTAAAAGTTAGTTTTCACTTATTAAATTTGTAAACCTAAGTAAATATCTAAATTTATCTGGCATTGGAAAGTATATACATCCAATAAAGCCTCTGTCACTGTGTCACTGCATCTCACTTCAATACAACTTAAGGTCACTTAGTTTTGATAGCTTACAGCAAAGAGTGATAACCCTTAATCTTTGTTAAGCTTCTTTATTGAAGACCATCAAGATTTAATTTTTTTTAATCTTACCACTTGGTAGATAAATGGCTTATGAGTCCCTTTCTTTTCTAACTTTTCTAATTAATCTGAATGTCATTTGAGAGGACAGGGAATAGAAGAGTTGAAGAAAAAAAAAAAAGTCTTGCAAGCTAACTCTTACAAATATGTTTTTTATCAATGTCAACTCCCAGATAATGCCATCTGGGCTAATCCCTAACCCCCTCTACTATAGAGCTTTAAGTTGTCTTTCACTTTGATTTATCAGACTGCTGACCCTGGCCTAACCCTGTCAGCTTTAGTTCAGAGGAACTCTCACAAAAGATAGGCCTCTGATCTGACAAATTGATTGGCTGCAACGAAGTTTAACTGGAAAAGGATCTCCCTAACAAGTGATAAAGCCCTTTTATTCCCAGTTTGCTGTTCTGGGTATGTGGGAAGAATTTATAAAATATCCAACAGAAAAAGGAAACATTATGAACACTTTTGGAAAGTTAAATATAAAGAAAAGCAATGAAATATCTACAGTTTTCTGTTTAATGATAGTCTGAAAGTATCAGCTACTATATTTCATTTAAAAGCTTTAAGTGGAGGCTAATTGAAAAAGATTGTGCTAATTGGAAAACAAATATTAAAATTCTCTTACTGTTTTCTGGCTGACTTTAAATAGAGCATAACAATTTGGTATGGAGATAATAAATTACAATCTATAGGAAAGTGATTCATCAAATTAAGGAACATATTGATATAATATCCTTTCTCTGATTAAGCTGTTGAGTAACTTTTGTTAGTTTGATTCTTGTCACATAATTTTGCATTATCAGTTGACATTTTTGTACATCTTTATCCAAAAGATGTATATCATTTATGCTCCAACAGACATAGAAACAGTTTGATAATTTTTATAAAAATCCAGAAAAATATTAAAAACCAGTATGAACCCAAAAGCCTTATTCTCTAATACTCTTCATTGTTCTAACTATACTGTGTTGCAAAATTAGGACTAGTTCTACCTTTTCTCATTGACATTTCTTTCTTGCTTTTCATCTGTATCATCTTCTTTTTTTCTACTCTCTGTTTCTTTTAATTTTTTCCATTCTTCTACTCTATACCTGGTAGGTACTAAATGAACACCAGCCTCTGACAAGCGATATTCTTATAATGTATTCCAGATGAGATCAAAACCAAGAAAGAAAAACTGATTTCATGTTTTTAAGGAAAGAACCACAACACTTATTCAACCTTAGGAATATATATATATTCAGTTCTCATTGTTGCCTGCAATGGCATATGAAGTTTGGAGGAAGGAAATGCATCCTGACACCAGACAGTTTAAAATCAATCATGATGGTAACATCAAAACTGAGAGTCTAACTTACCCAAGCAAGGGTTATAAGTAAACAGTGCTAACACTGGTAACTTGATAAAATCCTCCTAACATCCATGCTAAGATTGACAATACTTTTTGTTTCTCTGCAGCTAGCCGTCATTGATTTCTATTTTGATTCTTTCTTGGTCCTTTGGCCTTCCTGTTGGCAATCATGTTAGCCACATGATAGTTTTCTCTTTCATTCTACTTCTGTCAAAGTGAACCAGAGTGGGTACAACCAACATAGTTGCAGTTGTCTGATCAGATGTTATTAATTGAAGGGAAAGAAGAACTCTAAATGACAGTCTAGTTTTTAATGTTATAACGGAATACTATAAATTATATATAGATATTATATATATGTATATATTTTGATGAGGTACATAAAGGGCATTTTATAGGGAAGAAAAGAGGATAGTGGTGTAATAAACAGAAGGCTAAACGGAGTCATGAATCCAGGCTCAATAATTATCTGTCACTCAGCGAACGTTTTCCTTTCTTTTCTGCTGCAATATCCTTGTAATAAAAACCATCCTTCATATCCTAGTTTAGACCCTAGTTAATTGGTTAGAAAAGTACATTATTTTCCTGCAAGGTAAAAATTATTCTACTTTCAATTAAAAAACAAGATTCCAAGTCCTTGGTCCACACTTTGACGTTATCTGAAGACCATCAGATACTCTGGATTCTGAATTGTTAAAGAAAGATGACTAATTAGGAGGTCCTAGAATAATTGTCTCACTAGTTCTCTTTCATGCAAGAGCTGACTCCAGCAGTTTATGTCTCAGTTATTTAACATCAGTTTCTTTAGAATTTTCAATGTTGGGCAAAGGTGAAAAACAGAATTCTTTTTAAAGGGGCTGTTTGCAAAATAGAGCTAATCTAGAATAGGGTGGCCTAAAACACAATGGCAGCTGTTATTGTTACACCTCTACCTTGATGTCTCCTCTTAGTAATTTTTCATCCACTGATCCCTCTCATTCTACACTTGGCTTCACATTCTCACTATCCCATTCTGAATAACCATGGTCTTTTTTCTTTCATTGCCATAGTCCCTGAATAGTCCCCCCGCCCTTTTTTTCCCCTTAGACCATCACCTATAAAATATCACCTTTATTTTTTTTCTGTACTTTTATTTTTAAAATTAGAGAATTATAGTCATACCTAGTACTTGGGTTCATTTTGACAAAACCATACTTGCATGGAATATGATTTACTCAACTTCAGTCTCTGTTTCCCTCACTTTCCTTCACCTCCCCCACCTTCTTTTTCTATAGATCTTCACTTCACTCCTTTATTTGTTTATTTTTGATTGGTGCTTTCAGCATGTATGTAAAGGTAGAATTCACTGTGAGACTGTGAGATATATGTGTGTGTGTGTGTGTGTGCGTGTGTATATATATATATATATATATATATACATACATATATATATATGGGATATATATAAAGGATATGATCATTTCACTTTGCTATGTAGAAGCTCTTTAGTTTGATGACATCACACTTATTGATTCTTGGGTTTATTTCTTGGGTTTTATAAGGATCGTATTATGCAAGTCAATGTCTGCACCAATATGATGGAGTGATGACCCTATGTTTTCATCTAGAAGTTGAAAAAGTTATGGTCTAATTCCTAGGTCCTTTATTCACTTTGACCTGAATTTTTTGCAGGAGGTGAGAGATCCTTCTAGATTCATTCATATAGATATCAAATTTTCTCAATATTATTGGTTAAAAGGACTATCTTTTCTTCAACATAAATTTTTGGCACCTTTGTGGAATATCAAATGTCTATATCTATGTGGATTTGTCTTGATGTCTTCTTTTCTATACCATTTGTCTTCTTGTCTCTTTTGGTGCTGATACCATTCTGTTTTGTTACAATAGCTCTGTAGTATAATTTAAGATCAGGTATTGTAATGTTTCAAGCATCATTCTTCTTACTCAGGATTGGTTGGGTTATTCTAGTTCTTAATTATTCCAAATGAATTTTAGGACTTTTTTTCAATGACATTGAAAAATGTCATTAGTATTTTGCTTTTGATAATATGTCCATTTTGATAATATTAATTCTGCCTATCCAAGAGCATGGAAGTTCTTTCCATCTTTTAAGGTTTTCTTCCATTTTTCTTCTGTGTTCTATGATTTTCATTATGAAGTTCTTTTACCTTCATGATGATATTAATTCCCAATTATTTTATTTTATTTATTTTTTGAGGTTATTGTGAATGGGATAGGTTTCTTAATTTCTTTCTCATCAGAATCACTATTAAAGTATAGGAAAACTATTGATTTATGTATGCTGATTTTGGATCCCGCTAATGTGATGAATTTATTATTCAGCTCTAAAAGTCTTCTGGTGGAGTAATTTGGGTTTTTTTTAGAAATAGGATCATGTCATCAGCAAATGATAATTTGACTTATATTTGTATTTGTATACTTTTAATTTTCTTCTCTTTTCTGATGGACCTGGCAGGAGTTTTAAGAATTATATTAAATAAAATTGTTGAAAGTGGACATCCTTGTCTCATTCCTGATTTTATAGGAAATGCTTTGATTTTTCTCCATTCAGAATGATAGTGGCTTTAGTTTTGTCATATATAGACTTTATGTTTTGGGGGTAAGTTCCTGTTATCCCTAGTTTCTCTAGAGATTTTAACATAGATGGTTGATTTTAACATGAATTTTATCAAAGACCTTTTCTACATAGAGATGATGATCATATGATTTTGTCCATCCTATTTATGTGGTGAATTATAGTTATTAGTTCGTGTATGTTGAACAGACCTTGAAACCCTGCAAGGTTGATCATTGTACACTTGATCATGGAGCATGGTCTTTTAGTTGTGTTTTTGAATGTGGTTTGTAAACTTTTTATTAAGAATTTTGAATATGATTAAGGACATTTGTATGAATTTTCTTTCTCTGATGAGTCTTTGTATGATTTTGGTATCAGAGTTGTCCTGCTTTTCATAGAGCTATTTGACAGTGTTCACTCCTTTTTAATGTCATGGAACAATTTGAGAAAGATTGCTGTTACTTGTTCTTTACATATCTGTTAGAACTCAGCTGAGAATCCATCTGGTTCTGGGCCTTTCCTTTCTGGAAATCTTTTGATTGTTATTTCAATTTCATTACTTTATATTGGTTGGTCTAGATTTTCCACATTTTCTTGGTTAAATTTTGAGTAGATCATATGTGTCTAGAAATTTGTCAATGTTGACTATGTTTTCAGTTTATTGGTATAAATTTTTAAACACAATTTCTAATGATCCTCTGGATTTCAGAGGTGTCTGTGGTGATATCTCCTTATTTGAGTCTTCTCTCTCATTTGGTTTATTTAGCTAAATTTAATCTATCTTTTCAAAGAACAAGTCTTTGTTTAGTAGATTTGTCTTTTTGAAAATCTCAATTTCATTAATTTTGATTCTGATCTGTATTATCTCCTGTCTTAAGGACTTGAGGTGGATCATAACCTTATTTATTTGGGATCTCTTTTATTATATATAGGCACTCAATGCTGTAAGTTTTTCACTTGAAACATCTTTCATACTCAGATTTTTATATGTTGTATCACTTTTATTCATTTGTTCCTAAGAATTTATTTATTTCTTCTATGATCCATTATTCATTTAAAAGAGTATTGTTTAATTTCTATGTGTATCTATCTCATTTCAAATCTTGGGACAATTTTTGTTTCTACCTCATTGAAAATGGTCTTGATGCCTTTAGTCAGTATCTCCATGTTCTCTTCTATCTCAATGTCTCTTAGGTTTGTTCTCTTGATGCTGACCTAGATTTCTTGTATAATCTGATCATTTTCATTTTTTTTTCCTTTATTGCATACTGAATACTCAAGTTTATATGCTCCATCATTAAGACCTCAAGTTCTGTCTTTAGAGCCTGAAGTTCTGTTTTCTTCTACAGCTATTCTTTGGGTAATGCCTTTAAGTTAATTTGAATTTTATTCAATTTATCCTTCATTTCTAGGAGACAAAGCTATTTTTAGCAATTGTCAGCTTTCTGTCTCCCAGTATAGGATGGGATGGATTGAGGAGTGTCTACAACTTTTGCATTCCTATAATGAAGTTGGTTTGACAAAAAACAAAAGAATTTTACAAAAATAAAGTGAATGGAAAATTATCTTTCCAATAATACAACCCAACAGTAAAGAAAATTTCGGTTCTTTTTAGTATTGTGAAATTCTTATATATTTATAATGGAAGCACTGTATTTCTACTAGCCTATATGTCTTAGATACTTTGGATATAAAAATACAGGTTAGATTATTTTTTCTATACTAGATGGATATTTTTGACATCTGGAGGTTGAAGCTTGGAAAGACAATAGACATATAAAATATCAAACTGAGACAGCAAGACAGAGAGATCATGATGTTAAGTGTCAGTTCTTTTCTGCTGAACATCCCCACTTCATGTGCATGGAAATTTCTCCAAGGACCACACCATTTAATTCTAAATACTATGAGAATGGAAGCTGCCATTATCCACCTTCTACATCCTGTTAACCGGGTTATGTGTTTCTGCTAGATAGTCAAAGAACTACATAAGTAAAAACCATTTATCCTTAAACCCTCTTAAATTAGTAGTAGTATAAGCAAATCTCAAACATTTATGCTTCTTTTCAAATCAATGACAAAAGTAAAGGCTCCCTAAATACTAAATATTTAGGAGAATTGATATATATGTGCTTTGAGGTTGAAAAACACAATGCTCTAAGATGATATAGTGGGAAATGATAAAATCTGTCATATACAAAAACATATTTTAGAACAAGTGTCTTTTTGTTTTGTAGTAATGATGGCAACATATTTTTTTCCTGAAAGACCAACTTAGAATTATCTGGGTACTTTATTGACTTAGATTAACACTTTCTACAGAGTGTTTTTTTTTTTTTTTATGAGAAACTGTTTTCTTCATATTTAACCACAAATTATTTGTCTCAGGGGCCACTTAATGATTTCTATCATTTCTAAGCTCTTAATTCTACCTGAAAGCTAATATAGACTTCGTACTTCTAGCTGGAGATGTCTTGTGTTCCTTATCTTTCATGAAATAAATACATTCATTTCTTTGTAGTAATTCTCTATCTTTTGTCCTTCAATTGTATAATTTTTCTTGGTAAAAAGAACAATTATAGTAGTAATAATAATAATAATAATAATGATATTATTATCTTTAGATTATATTAGCTTAGCATTTAGCTGACACCCAAAGACATTGATAAATGAAGGAAATATGTGATTATGAAACTCCTCTTTACAAATTCAACTGGAGAAATGTGATGATGCAGCTCTACCTTGACCTGCATGGCCATTTATTCAGGTTCCTGGATCACGTGGTGAGGGAACAGAGGAAAGACAAACAGACACACAAATAGAGAAAAAGCTGGGTCCTAGTGGTTCACTAACAATCCTGGTAGGGAAGCAGTGACACAAAACAAATGCAGCATGTTTATTATATAGGTATAAACATCAAAAGGATTTATTGTGAGAAAGTTTCTTCAAAGTAAGAAGAAACAAGGTTTTGAGTATGAACAGCCCGATTATGATTATCAGCTTGCACTCTTAACTCTCTACTCCTTAGTAGCTGCCATCTGAACCTCAAAGTCAATAACTGAATAGCTCTGCAGCTTGCACAGAATCTCCTATTGAACAGGGTGTCACCATAACTGGGAAGTCTTAAATCAACACCTTCACACTGAGAGGCCCAAGAGAGGCATCACCTCTGTCACAGGACAGTTCAAGAACCGTAATTCAGTAACCACTTCCAACACAGCTCTTAATAAATATGCTATGACAAGAAAAGATATTGAAACAGTAGCATAGCATTTCAAGTAATGTTATTTAAAATTCTGGAAAATCCCATGTGTATTATCTTTAAGGTTTTGATTAAAGTATTATATTTAAATATTTGATTATGTTACATGTAAGTTCCAATTATTATATAGAGCAAGGTATGGAGTACCAGTAGATTTAGTAGCAAAGTCTACCAAATTTATTTATTGATAAACAATTTTTGGAAAAAATTTCTGTACATAAATCATTGTAATAATATTTTGAATTATAAAATTGCTATAATATTTTATTAAATTTGGAAATGTTTTAGTATATATATTTTGCTATGTACAACAGGATTTTTAATTTTGTTTAATGAAAAACTGAATGACTTGTTTAAAAGTGTATATTAAATTCTTTAAAATGACAGATATAAAAAACAGACTAGACACTGATTATTAAAAACAAATTCTTAGTACATTTTTTGCCCAACTGATTTTTAAAAGAAATTACTCTTTAATATAATTTCAAATTTTGCTTGTATTATATAATCTACTTATTTTTTGTGTTTGCATCTGATTTTAGTGCTGTAATTTAATATGTGGAATCATTCACTCATGCTGGTTTTGATCCATATGCTCTCCAAGCCAGTTTAGTTATTTTCAGCACAGCATGGAAGAAGAATTTTCACTTTAATTCAAACCATTTTCCTCACATAATGTCAATGTATACATGAGAGTGTTAGCAGAGATTTTAACCAATATGCTGTAATACATGATGAATAAATAAAAAGTACAAAATTATTTTATCTTTTTTGGATTAAAATCATCCCTCCTTCAAAAGATTTTAAAGGAATAATTCTTGAACATTTTTAAAAGCAGTGTATCAAATAATTCTATACAGGTTTAGTGTTTGTTCATTTTGCTACAAATGGAAAGAGTGTTGAAGAGAAATGTCATTTATTTCTGTAGTTCTTGTTTGTTTTTTCAGGAATGTCTAAGAATGTATCCTGTTTTTAAGCAGTTTCTTTATAATGATGCTCTTAAATGTATACATTTGTTTGTTTTATCTTAAATTAGTTTGGGGATACTTAATATCACTGGTTTCACATTTCACCAGAGGAGAAAACATAAATAGCTTTGCTATTTAGCCCATGAAACATTTCCTAACAAGCATTGCATGTCAAATATAAGTGGATTGGCTTTAGAAGATTGGTCAAACTGCTTTACTATTTACCTGTGAAAATTGAGGTCTTGGGTTCACATAACTAAATGAATTTCCTTGAAAAGTATTTTTCTGAGTTGCTAAATCACAACTTAATGGACTATTTCAGAAATGAAAGAATACTTTCTTGTCTTATCCTGTACTTCCTGAAATTCTAACAATGGTGGCTTAAAACGCATAAATTTAGATAAAAAATGTACCCTGAGAAGTATTTTGTTAACCACTTTGCTATCGTTCATCTCTGAGTTAAAGTGCTTGACATTTATTCTACTTTGAATATTGTTATGCAATTAGAAAAAGGAAGGTATATTTAAACATATTTAGTCATATTGAAGATCATTTTTGACAGATGAATTTTAATAGCAACTAAATTAAGAGTAAACTAGAATTTGAATAGCAGTTGACAATCTAAATAATTACTCAGACCCTCCATAGGGGAAGCACATACATTTTAAAATAATTTCTGCATGTTGCCCAATACAATTTAGAGATAAAATTCAAATGAATTATACATGGTATTAAAATGCATTAATGTAATAATATGAAATACACAGAAATTAAAAATAATTTCCAAATTATTAGTACTAGTTGCCTTGACATATAAATGATGTTTGGATATCTGATTAGATTATTGACATCTATAAAAATTAACACTGTTGGTTATGCTTAAAAGTTATGTTTATTACACTTTTATGTTCTGATATTTTCATGTAAATATGGTTTAATTGACTATGGTATATTTAATTTAATGCTATATTTTTACTTATTCTGAAGCATCTTGTTTTCTAATAAAATATTAACAAACAATATAGCTAAAATTGGCATTTTGAGTTGTCTCATCAGATATTCGGTTTCAATAAAATACAAATATGAAACTCTCTAATCTTGAACATCTATAGGAAATGGAAATCATATGCTACTCTTCTAAATAAAATACATACTAATTTCTAAAAATTTAATCAAATGTACAAGGAGAGAATTTATTACATCTAATGGATTATCTCAGTCATATAATTTAAACTTCACATAAATTATTTGTTAATAAATCAAGCAATCTTAATTTTTCTGTCATCACAATTCAAGGATTAGCACAGAGACTTCCCTTCTATGAAAAGTACACATTCAGTTTAGAGTCCTTGCGGGACTAGTCCTCCCTTGGGCAATGCAATGCTTAACTAAATGCTGAAAACATTGATGTCTCAAAGACCAAGATGGAGTAGAAAAATAAAGGTAGTTAAAAGGCATACCAATTGTGTAAAGTTGAACACCTTTAAGTTTATCAAAATTAAGAGTATGACTTGCTGTCATAATCAATAACATGTGTGGAAACACATCTGGTTCTTTTAAAATTCCATCAATAAGGAATGGAATTAATAACAGAGTCCACACTAAGAGCAATAAATCTGGCCTTCTCACCAATTGTACGAAGTCCACTGACTACACACAAATCACAAGTAATTTTTCTGCAAGCTTAGTAATATAGACCTCATCACTTAGCTGGGGCTTATAAAATCATTAAGAGAAATTTTCAGAAAAAAAGTTTAATTTTTTTGAAAAAATTATTTTCCTTCAAGAGGGAAGAACAACAAATTGCAACTCATATTCACAATTTTTGAAATATTGTGTACTTTTAAAATTTTTAACAGACAGACTGTTCTATGAAGCACATTTCAGGACCTAATCTGTACTTTTCCAATGAATAGAACTATTTTATAATATGAATATGTACACAAACTATGATTTAAGTAGAAATCCCGTATTCTATTCCTAGAAAGTTTTACTATATTGATACCTTGGTGATATTCTTTTAATTACTAAGCATTATAAATTTTTCTGACAATAGGAAAGTTGGCTCCTTTGTAATATTTATCCTTTCCAGAGTTTCCTTGTCAATTTTATGGCATTTGTTGAAGAATGTGAGATTTATATTTCATCCTACTTTATCCTTCACCCCAATAAATCCCCTGTTGACATTCTTGAAGCAATTAATTATATTTTTATAGCATATAAAACACACAGGGAAATTCTATAATTAATACTGTGTGTACTTGTTTTTAGTAGTAAAAATTTGTTAGAGTTATTGTGGGAAGCCATCCATGACTAGCAGAATCAGGCTTGGCTGAGCCATGGGACAGGAAAGTCTGACTTCTAGGAACTGGCAGTCTTGAGAGACTGTTTCAGATAGCCTGGGGCATGTGACTCTGTGCAGAGTGACTCACTGTCTGAGGAAATGCTAATCCTTCTGGGATGACTCACTAAAGCAAAGGGCTTCCTTAACTCCACCCCATCTAGTCCTCACAGAACCTCCTCCTGGTCCCCCTTTACCTGTGCAACTGTAAATAAAGGGAAGGTGGACTCCTCCAGGTTGTTAGAAGCCAGATCTTAGCATGGCTCAATCCATCGCACCCCCTTCAATTTAAAAAGATAATTGTCTTTTTTTGTTAATTTTATTAAATAAGTTTCTTAGTGATTATCTACAGCTGGCGTGTTCCTGACAGAAACCCTTTTCCTCACCCACACTGGACGTGGAAGAAACCCTACAAGTTAAGTTATGCAAACCACTAAACTCTTATAAGAAATGCATATTTATTCTTTGTTAATGCTATTTCAATTATTCACCTTCGAAATTTCACTCTAGCCTTCAATGCTAGACACAAGTCTTCAATAGAATAAAACTGAAACTTCCAATTAGTTTTCTTCACTGGATTCAATTCCTTTAGCAAGAAATCAATTTGTACATATATAACCAACTTAATATGACATTGGTAAATCAGTTATTAATATACTTTAATCTTAATATGTCTTAGTTCCCTTCCTCTTCAAAATCAAATGATACTATTTTATGAAGTCCTTGTTTTTAATTTTCTGCATTCTTCATACAAATAATTATTGCCAGCCTCATTTTATTGATGGAAAAATCAACTTGAGCTGTTTAAGCATAATGTAACAACCTTGTGGAAGTAATTTGTGTTTAATGCTTTAATTTAATAAAACAACAAAAATGTGAAGGAAACATTTTTGTACGGAAAAATATTCTGAATTATTCATTTAAATAGTTTTTCTGTTTCCTGTTTTTTAGTGTTAAAAATTTGAATTAAAGAATAAATTTAAATTGCCATCAAGAAAAATGATTTTTTAAAATTATTAATTTTTAAGGAGAATACTGGGGATTGAATTCAAGGGTACTTTACCACTGACCTACATCCCCAACTATTTTTATTCCTTATTCTGAGAAAGGGTCTCTTTAAGGTGCTTATAGCCTCACCAAGTTGCTGAAGTCCACCTCGGACTTGTAATCCTCATGCCTCAGTCTCTGAAACTGCTGAGGTTACAGGCATGTACCACTGCACCTTGATAAGAAAAAAATCAATTTATAAAGAAAAAATTTTAAGAGCTCATGAATCTAAAAAGCATGTATAAATATGTGTTGTGTGCATATACATGTGTATATACACACTCAATTTTAAAGATACTTAATAATAGTGATAATACAGAATGTGATTAGGAAATCATAAGCCTATTGTTTAGAAACAGTTTCTTTAATTTCCATAGTATTTGTTTGAGATACATTAAATTTACTAAATTTTCTCTCCCCCCCCTTCTTTGGTATTCCTTTAAATAGATTTGCATATAAAAAGACATAAAGAATGTGAGCATAAATTAAAATAAGTAGGAAAATTCAAATTTTGAAAAGTGAGTGAGCCAGACATGATGGTACACATTGGTAATCTGACTGAGGCAGGAGGATCACAAATTTGAGAACGTTCTGGCAAATTCAGCAAGACCCGTCTCAAAATTTTTTAAAACAAGGGCTGGGGGTGTTGCTCAGTGGAAAGCTCTCCTGTGTTCAATCTCTAGGACTGCAGAAAATAAGTTTAAAAAGTACATGATAAAATCATTGATAATTCCTATCAGACAAGTAAAACACAAAGATATTGCTTTGATCATTGAACTAACTTAATTTTATATTTTTGTGTCTATCCTCTCGAAATCTTCAATAGCCTATTTCTTTACTTACCCATAACTTGAAAATACAACCTTGGAATTGAGTAAGCATTTCCGTGAATTTTATGGAAGTGCTTTATTTGTTGACTAATTTTTTCATTATTCATTACATTATAATGTAAGAAGATAACCACTGTGCTAACTTTTTGAAATAAAGTGTTGACCAAAACATAAATAACTTAAAGCATAAAATTTAGGGGACTAGGCAAACAATGAAACGTACAAATATTTAAATTGATTGGTAGAACAATTGTCCTCATCTAATCATTCCACATTGTACACATGTATCAAATTGTCACTCTGTATCCATAAATATGTACAGTTATTATAGATCAACTAAAAAGTACAATTTTAACTAATTTTAAAAAATGTAAAAGATTAATGGAAGAGTACATCATCCTATATAGGAAAAACCACTATTCAGTGTGGAGTTGAGAAATACAAGTGCTAGAGATTTTTAGAAGAGAGAGAAGGCTCTTTTATTCTCTTTCACTCAAGAGGAAACAGCTAGCAAAGGTCAATTATAAAGGGAGAAATATCAGACAAACTGAAACAAAATGATAAATATAGGCAGTAGAACTGAAGCAAAAAGTGTGGAGAAAATACAAGAAATCCTTTTAGGCTCAAATAGTAAACTAAGTAAGAAGTTATGTAGAAGGCATTTTGATTTTGTCACAAAAGCAGTGTGGTATCATTGATGGAACAGATGTGATCAGACTTGGATCAGTCATAGCTCTCAGTCAATAGTGTGGAAAATAGATTAGAATCAGTAAGAGCGCAATATCTACTGTGAAAAATGGATAAAGTGTGAAAGAATATTATGTTTTTTGTGAGCTCCTTTTCTCTCTATATATGGAGAGAGATAAATCCATATTTATATATCATATAAAGATATATATGTATTTATATGTAAAATATGTTATATATTTCTTATTGTCATCTACCAAAAAAATCTAGATATCAAAATGTATATCATCTTCAAATTGTACACCAACATTATTTTCTTAGCAGAACTATTTTGGCTTTTTGAAAGCATGCAGTTTTGGGATTGAAACACACAGAAAAGCCAGCTTGCCAATTATATTTGATTTTGTCCTAATTTCAAGGATATGATTAATCCATCAACCATCACTCATGCCATGCAGCAGTCAACAGATACAAAGCAGAAAAATTGCATCAAATACATTTAATTCTCAAATTCTATGCAGTTTTTTTTAATGCTACAGTTATTTGCTCAAATGTGCTTTGATATTTTGACAAATTTGTGGGATGATCTGTATTTCTCCTGCAAACAAAATGCATTTCACACTAACTGATCTTTTCCTTCAAACATTGATCTTCTATGGTTGAATAAATCCAGTTATTTGATTCAGTGTCACATAATATTTTCTCCTTCAATTTCCTCTTTATGTATCTGTGTATGAAATCCAGAACTCAAAATACTTATTTTAGTACTTTAATACTTCATCATTGAAGTACATTGCATCAGTTGTGCTATAAGTTCTTTTAATAGTCATTAAATATATTGTTCTTTTTAAACAATTATTCTGAGATAACTCGATATTAGCAGTATAGTTCAAATATCTTATATTTACTAAGATGTACGTAAACATATTGTGCTAAGTAGTGAATAACCCTGATTGTAATGGTACAGTGATGCTACACATTATAAACTAATGCTTGGAATGTGCAGCAGCACTACATTTTGTTTTATTTTATTTGTTATTGGGGATTGAACCAAGGGGTGTTTTACCATTGGGCTACAAACCCAAGTCTTTTAAAAAATTATTTATTTATTTATTTATTTATTTATTTAGAGACAGCATCTCAGTAAGCTGCTGAGGTCTGGCCTCCAACTTGTGATTGTCTTCCCACAGTCTCCCAAGTTGCTGTGATTACAGGTGTGCACCAACACACCTAGCAGGTGCTCTTGCCTTTTATAAATTTCATAAAAATGCAATTACTAAAATTAACAAATTATTCAACAAAATTATTATTTTTATGTATGCTTTTGATTTTACTGCTTCTTTTTCACTGGGAAAATTGAAACCTGATAAGTTATTCTTTTCATTGACAAAACCGAAGAGCTTACCCAGTGTTCTTGTCTCACTCTCTGGGTTATTTACCTATCTCCTGCCAACTTCAACTTTTGTTTAATACAGGGTTTCAGAGAATGTTATACACTGGTCTAGTTTTTCATCTTTTTTACACCATTGGAGGTTTTATTTTTTTAATTTATTTAATTTTGATTCATTGAATACAAATGGAGTACAGCTACTGTTTCTCTGGTTGTATACAAAGTAGAGTCACACCATCTGTGCATTCATACATGTAAATATTTTCTTGTTAACATATGACATATGCAACATATAAAATTCAATCTCTTTCAAAATGTCTGTCTTAGACAACAGTATTGTATGCCATGTTCCTGCTGGACTTTCATATCAATGTGGACCGCTTTATGTTTAAGGCTTTCCATAATCTCATATTTTGAACTTATCAGCCCAGTCATTGATGCATAATTGCATGTCTATAGGCTTCTTGATTTGAAGTAAATCTCAATAATTTCTTTTAAAAAATCTCATCAATAATTTTAAGTATTATCTTAAAGCAATATATAAGTTAAAATAGGCATTTATAACAACAAAATTTACTTGTTCTTGTATTATCACATTCTTTGTGCATTTAAAATATCTATGAAACTCCATATTGCCCATATTTTTCAATAAATATCTGCTAGCTTATGTGCTTAGGATTCTTATTCTTATGTGCTTAGTAGGTAAGAATATAAAAAATTAATAATTAATTGGATGGCCTTAAGATATTCTTTTTTTTCCACTCCCAAATACAGTGAAAGACAGAGTTAAGAAGGAGCTAATCCTTGTAGTGGAAAAAATACACTAGTACAAAGTCATTCACAGCAAATTTGTCAGGCAAAATGACAGAAAAGACTGGATTTTCAGAAATAGAAAGAAATATGGAATAAGAGCATGGAATTTACAAGGTGGTCATTAGGAAATATTTTTGGAGCACTGTCAAAAAAATTCAGTGCAGAATCAGCCTTTGGAAGATGACATATGATGTTTTAGTCAAATGTTTACTTTTCATAAATGTTCTATAGAATGAGTTTTCCCTGGAAGAATGCAGTTCATCACTTAAATATATCCTTTGAAGGAAATCATTGTATGAAGAGATGTGAAAATAGTCAAACTAGAACAATTGAAGGCTGCAGGTCAAATTTGTCAATAGAAAATTTGCTTCTCCAAAATTCCTCACTCTTAAAAGTAAAAGTAAATAATTTTATAAATAGTTTTATCATAAAACTATGCAAGCAGAGCACTTTTCTCATTCCCTGATTTAAGATCACTTTTTGAAATCTGTAAATACTAAGAAGCAATTCAATTAGATGGCCTATATTCTATTTAAAATCCTCATTATTTCAATGAAGAGGACTGATTTTTCAATAAGTTGTCATAACCATATATCTAAGTTAACAATAGAAGAAATAGTGTTTGATTCAGTCACCTTTTTTTTTCTTTTTGAAGAACATAAAAATGCCCATGAATTATGGTCTATCTACTGAAAAAGCATGAAAAGCATTTTTAGATTAATTTCAGCTATAATTCTTTTGAAAGTAAATAACATAAGAATGTTCTTCTTTCTTATTATTCCCTCTTATTTTTTGTTTCTTATCCTAAGCATTTTTAATCATATAGCAATAGTGTTCATCTTATTCACTCTGCTGTGATACTGTTCTCTAGAGCTTTTTGTAAAATTAAAACTTTACACCTATTATGCAAAAAAATGCCTCCCACCCCTTCTCCCAACACTGGTAACCCATCATTCTACTTTTTGTTCCTGTGAATTTGGTTACTTTGAATGCCTCACAAAAGTGGAATTTAATGGTATTTATGTTTCTGAGTGTGTGAGTGGCTTATTTCACTTAGCATAATTTCCCGGATGTTCATTCATGTCATGGTATGTGACAGATTTTGTTCTTTTAGAAGGGGAAACAGTACTTCGCTGTGAGTGTGTATCCTGTTGTTTATCCATTATCCATTCATGGACATTAGGTTTGCTTCCACCTTTTCTCTACTGTGGGCAATCCTGTAATAAAAATAGGCATGCAGACTTTTTTTCAAGATCCTGGTTAGAATTTTTTTGGAAAAGTATTCACAGGTGGGGTTTCTGATAGTTTTATCTTTAATTTATTGATAAGCCTCCATAAAATTTTCACAGTGCTTGTATCAGTTTAATCTTACCAATTTATTCACATATTTATCATCAATTATTATTTGTTGTTCTTTTTTGTCAAAATTTTTATTATCTGTGTTTTTAATAGTAACCATTCTAATATGTGTGAGGCAATATCTCATTGAATTCTTGATTTTTTCTATGTAGTCATTTGTGATGTTGGTGTATTAGTAGTTTACATATCATCTTTGGGGAAATGTCTATTCAAGTCTTTGGCTCATTTTCTATTTGATTATTTTTTCCTGTTGTGAACATATTTTGAAGTGAATTATCCAATGCAAATTTTCTTTGTAGTGTTAATTCTGTTTTAAAAATTAAAATTATTTTTAAGCTTTATTTTAAAATTATAGAGAGCCTTTATTATGTTGATACATGTACTTTCTATACCTTATTTGTGCAGGTTTTTTCAAGAAAGTTGGTGAATTTTATCAAATATCTTTATTGCATTAATTGAGATAATCACATTTTTTCTCATTTAGTTTGTTCATAGGGTACATAACATTTATTGATTTTTGTATGTTGAACTGTCTTTGCATCCCTTGGATAACTCCCAATTCACCATGCTGAATGTATTGTTTGATTCAGTTTCTCATTGTTTTGTGAATATTTTTGCATCTATGTTCAACATATGTGTAGATTTTGTTCCTATTGTTGTAAACTTGTCTGCTTTTTCTATCTGGGTAGTGCTGGCATCTAAAATGTGTTTGGGAGAGTTTCCTCCTCTTCAGTTGTTTGGAATAATTTTAGAAGAATTGGTAGTAATTCTTCAAATTTTAGTAGAACTCAACAGTGAGGGTATCTGGACGTGGATTTTCCTCTGAGGGGATGATTTATATTACTAATACACTCTCACACTTCTTATTGGTCTGTTCAAACTTTCTCTTTCATTATTCAATCTTGGTAAGGTGTATGTGTTTAAGAATTTGTTCACTTCTTATAGGTTTTCAAATATGTTGGCATATAGTTCTTCATAATGCTATGTAATGATTTATATTTCTGTGGTGTCAGTTGTAGAGTCTCTCTTCTTATCTCTAATTTTATTTATTTGACTCCTCTCCTTTTCTTAATCTTAGTAAGAATTTGTCAACTGTTTATCCTTTGAAGAACAGGCTCTTTCTTTATGGCACTTTTTACTGTTTTGTTAGACTCTTCCATTTATTTCTACCGTGATCTTTATTACTTCTTTCCTTCTACTAATTTTGGATTTAGTCTTTTTTGTTTGTTTCTTAAGATACCGTGATTGAGTTTTTAAATGTAAATAAGTATTGATTGCTAAAAACTTGCACTTAGTTCTTTTGCTGGGTCCCATGTTTTTTTTTTGTTTTTTTTTTTTTTTGCATGCCATATTCCAATTTTCAATTGTTTCAAGTATTTTTTTAAAAAAATATTCTTTTTCTATTTCATCCTTTATTTATTGGTTTTTCTAGAGTAAGTTGCTTAATTTCCATGCATGTGATAGTTCTCAAAATTCATTTTGCTACTGATTTCTAATTGTGATTAAAAAAAAACTATATAGAAAAGAGGACAGAAAAGCTACACAATATGAGGGAAAAATATAGAAAAAAGTCAGAAAGGCTACACAGTATAATACTTACGAGATACTTAATAAGAACCCAATTATTAAAAAAAGTCTGAGACTTGTCTTGTTACCCACCATAAGATCTATCCTGGATAATATTCCATGAGAAGAATGGATGTCTGTAGGTGTTAATCAAATGTTCTGTAGATGTCTATTGCATCCATTTGATCTAGAAGATAATTTTACTGATGTTTCTTTGTTGATTTTCTGCTTGAGCAATCTGTTTACTACTAAAAGCATGGTAATAATGTCCATTAACATTAGTGTATTGGAATCTATCTCTTACTTTATATGTATTAGATATATTAATATTTGCTTTATATATTTAGGTACTGTAATGGGTGTATGCATGTCAATAATTGGTGTTTCCTCCTGTTGAAGTGACTCCTATTATGCTATAGTGAGTACTTTTTTATCTGATGTAAATGTGGCTACTCCTGCTTCATTTGGATTCCATTTACATGACATATCATATTCATCCCTTTACTTTGTCTGTGCATGTCACTAAAGTTGAAAAAAGGTTTTAGTAATAGCAAACAGATGAGTCTTATTATGTCTTATCTATTCAGTCACTTTATGTCTTTTTATTGGAGTAATTAAGCCACTTATGTTTAAGGTAATTAATGACTCATAAAGTCCTACTATGCCCATTTTGTAACTGTGTTTCTAATTTTCTAGTTTTGTTATAGTTTAGTTCTTTTTCTATTATAGATTATCCAATTAAGTGATTTTCTTTTTATTAATTTTTTATTTGTTCTAATTAGTTGTACATGACTGTAGAATGCATTTATACATTTTGATAGATCATATACAAATGGAGTATAAATTCTCATTTTCCTGATCCTACATATTATAGGATCACATCAGTCATTCAGTTACATATGTTCATGAGGTAATGTCTGTTTCACTCTTCTATTTAACAGTGTGTTTTGTCTCCTAGCTTATTACTTTTGATGTGTTTATTGCAGATTTTAGATTTTTGGTTGCTATGAGGCTTACCAAATCTTCTTTTGGTTACAATAAGCTATTTTTTAATAAAGTTTTAAAATTTGTTTTAATTAGTTATACATGACAGTAGAATGCACTTTGACACAGCATGTATAATGGGATATAAGTTCTCATTTTTAAATCATAATACTATAATATGATCATAAAAACAAGACACAAAAAGATAGTAAAGCTCTACACTTTATTCCTAGTCACATTTTGATTTTTTGATATTTTTGTTTCATTTTTATGCTTCTGTTTCATGCCAGTCTCTGTACATAATAAAGAAGTTATTATTGTTTTGTTTATATGAAACTGGTACACAAAACATCATTGGCAGACTTGAAATTTCAGTAGCATAGAACAAAAAGTTCCAGTGACTTAGAAACATAAATATCCCAAATATTAATTCAAAATAATAGCCAAAGTTAGGCCCAAAGAAGTGAGATAAACAATTTAAGGCATGGAGTTCAAAATTTGTGGAAATATCGACAAATTCTAAAAGTTGGGACAACAGAACTATTGTGAAGACATTCAGATTTCAGAGGGGCAAGTAGAGAATCCCTGAGATTTATCCTGAAGAGTATGCCAATTAGAGATTAAAGGTTATTTAGGTATCTTCAAAAATTAAAGTTGTAATCAAATTAAACGAGTGCAGGTATACCCACACACAAAAACACACACCCACCACAGCACTTACATAAATACATGAATAAATATATGATAAATAAATAAATAATGAAGCAATTATAAACTGGTCTTACTAAGCACCCAATAATTCTAGGACAAAATTAACCCCTTCATAATATTATGAAACTTTAATGTAAAATATTAGTGCTTTAGTGGGTTAGACAGAATACTGTCCAATCAAATATGTCTCTACCCCAATTCTTAGAATGTGCAAATATCTATATGGAATCAAGTAGTCTTGGGATAGAAGATTGTCCTTTTTTATCTAGGTCATTCCAGTGAAGTCACAAGAGCCTTTAACATGGAAGAGGAAGGAAAAAGAGGAGTGTCACAGTGATATGACAGAAAAATATTTGGTCTGCCTTTGCTAACTTAAAAAATGCAACAAGTTCACAACCAGTGACTGTACTGCATCTGAGCAACTGGAAAGGTCAGGAGAACAGATTTTTCCCTACTGCCTCTAGAATGTAATATACTAAGCAGATGCCTTGATTTTATCTCAGGTAGACCCATTGAAAATTTATTGTCTCCATTACTGTAAAATCATTTAATTGTATTCATTTAAATCAGTATGTGTTGGGTAATTTTTGAGACCAAAAATATAAAACTAATTAACATCACTCCTCTCTCACTTTTTCTCATTTCTAGCAATGTTTTCTTTCAGTTTACAAGCTAGAAATGTAAAATACTTGATATTATGCAACCTTTTAGACCTAGTATATGAATATGTGATTGTTCTCTGATCAATGAGGTTTGAGAAATGAAGTTACAATAACAAGTGCTGAACTGGGGATAGCTAAATGGTAGAGTGCTTGCCTAGTATGGGTAAGACCCTGGCACCATCCCCATCACCACACACAGCCACACACACACATGAAAAAAAGAGAAAAAACACAAAACAAAAACCAGAAAGCATGCTTTTATTGTTATTATTTTCAGAAAAGAAATTCACAAGGAAAATCTCAGCTTTTTCTGGTTGGATATGGTGTTATGTATATATGACATCCAAAAACATTATAATTGAGGATGAATAGAAACACAAAGCAGTCTGCTGATAAACTTACTAGGAGTGATAATTTTATATTCTTCCTACTTAGCCCTTTTAGCTCAGATTTACTATTCCTGAGGGTTCCTATAATCAACTCTACTGACAAAGTGCCAAATCCTTTACTGGAAAGTTTTAAAATTATTTATTCCGAATGCATTTATCTGAAATACTAGGCTTGAAATACTATTAAGAAAGAATTAAGCTATCATTTCATTACTTGATTTTAGTGAGTCATTGCTATGCACTGATTTTCATGAGAAGTTCACATATCATTTAATAATTTGTTTAAAAAACTTAAAAAAGTGTCATTATAAGATTCTCTGTTCTAATGGAGCATGGATTCAATTTTATTTTTTGCAAATTGGAATATTTACTAATTCTCTATAGGAATTCATTTCCCCAGATTCTTGAAAATTTTGTCTTTAATGATCTAATATACAAATGTCTTTTGTTTCTGTACTCCTATTGAATAAATCCAGATACAAAAACTGAATTGGAGTTATTAAGAGCTTTGTTCAATATTTTCCTACATTTGAGATTTCAGAACAATAAGTTGACAGGTATACTTGATGAGAAAGTTGACAAGAATCCCCATTTGAATTTGTGAATATGTTTGTAATATTTGCATTAGAATTTTATCTTAAACATCATTTGCTGACAAATTTAGCTATTTTTCATAAGTTTAGGGAAAAATCATCATATTTGGTAGAGAATTTCAGTTTACTTTCTTAGAGGATTTGGTAGTAGAATTAATGAAGATCCAACACCACTCCCCCCAAAAATTCCAATTACTCTTTCTAGATGAAGTCAGAATTGATACATGCTAGAAACTGCCACTTTAAATGTGGTTCTCTGTATTGCCAAGGTTATTCTTAGAATCACAGTAGGGCTTAAGCCAAACTCTCTTATTGTGCAATAATATAGGCATCAGTCTCCAAATCTAGTTACACTCAGTCGACAGGTAGTTATTTAGGGAGACCATCCACAGGGAGTGATTGGAGTCCCATCTGTTTAAGCACTGGCTGCCAGTGATAGCAAAAGATAGGGAAGATCCATCATTCTAAGTGGGGATCAATGGCTGAGAGCACACTGTGAGAAAGCAAGTCAAGAGTGTTATTTTGTATTGGGGAAAAGTCAGAATGATATTGACCCTCATTAAGTCATGCAGAATTGGATTTAGGGACACACTTTCCACTGTGAGTGCTCCCTGTACCTTGTTAAAGTCATTCAAACTGCAGTTAGAAAAGACACTTCAAGTCAGTACCTATCATTAAAAAGAATAAAAGTATGTCCATTCAACCACTCTTCAGAGAAAAAGAAAAATGTCAATGTTGTAGAACGTTCAAATCTCTCCTGTCTTTTGAGATGAAACACACAAGTGAGCATTTAATACTCAAACACAATCTTCTCCCATCAAGCAGATGGGTTGTCTACTTTAATAGGATATAGTTCAATCAATCATGGAATCATAGGCTATTATCTCTGGAGGGTATCTATGGTATTATCTAGTAAAATTGTCTCAAATTAAATGTGACCTAAAGAAGCTAAGTGACTGCCTCCATGATTACATATGAACAACAAAAAGCTGTCGAAAGACTAAGGCATAAATTTAATTCAAATCTTTAATTTAGTATTTTATTCTTCTTCCACAATATGATGCCATCCCTACTAGCCACTTATCAGGTAATTACATTTTGGGGAAGATATGATCATTTTCTATAGTTACAACAATATAATAAAATTGTAGAAAATACATTAAAATTGCAACCAATATTCAACACTTAACTTGTAATACTATATAAGACTAACAATTCAACTTCCTAGCATCTCTTGCCCCTTCCTTACCCATTAAAGATCATTCAAATGGATTTATTCATGCATATTTTGGAAGTTGACACTAAAGCAAATATCCTATTTTTGAAAGCAGTATCATGGAAACTTTCATTTTTCCTTTGGTCCCATTAACCAAGGTCTTTGTAACTATCTATGGGTATTGGAATGCAGGCTTCAATTTTGTGTGGGCTAGTATCATACAGAGTTAATAATTTGGGAAGATCTTTCTCATTCTAATTTTAAAGCTGAAGTGTTCATGTGATCAATGGGTGCAGTGGCTTCCTGTTTATCCTTGATTGTGGCAGAATTAGTCCCTCTAGCCTTCTAGTTTAGTTATATTTTTCTGTACATAATTCCTGGAATACTGAACAATGAAAAGTCTGCCCCTTTTATAGTTCAAAATATAGAGAAATATATTTTCTTTAATTAATTCATTTCTCTTTCTCTACTTGAAGTAGTCTGTATGTTTTTTGTTATATAAACCTAATATAAAATTGTTTGGTATATCTGTGTTTAATAAAGTATTCAAATGAAAGAGGATATGAATTAAGATTTTAATATTAAAAGAAAACATTATAAAGGAAACTGATTTAAAGTTAGACTCAAAAACATCTAAAATTTGATTGTTTAAGAAATAAGAAAATGCCAATTTGGTTGTTAGAGGCAACCTGAATTTAGGACAGCAGAAATAAACTGCATACAGCTACTTTTCAAGCATATATATATTGCACATCTCAAGTCAAGAAGCGTAAATAACACAGGTGTGAATCAGTATTGATACTGGCTTAAGTACAGTGGAGACCATGGGACAATTTTGCAGATACAGTTATGTTAATGGGGAAATTAAACTAGAGAAGGCCTTGAAAGAGTAGAAGCTTTTGAAAGAAACATTCTTTGATAGGTTTTGAAAAGGGAGTACCATGATAAAAATGGTGTTTAAAACATAACATGGGCCATAATATATAAAACAGTAGAGGAGCTTGACTAGAGAAATATTAAGATTAATGATGCTGGAAAGAAGGCATAAATACAGGACCAAGGTCTTTTAGGGGGAGATGCTGTCCATAGCATAGGGATTCATTTAGTGCGCAGTTAACTTTAGAAGGTAGACACTAATAAAAATTTTCATATAAGACCATAATGGACTTGAAACCCCAGGTGTAAATAAAGATTCAAAGTGAGTTAGAAACAAGGCAAGTGTGCATAGATGATATAGGACTTCAGAAATGAGAGGCTTTCTTCTCTGCAGTCTGTGGGCTGAAGTGGGTGAAAAACTATTGTGAACAGAACCCAACGTAATAGAAAGATGTTTTGGAAGGTGTTGTGGGGAGTTTATTTGGAAAGTGATCAAGGACATGGGCAACAGTAAAGTAAGACAATAAAAAATTCATATAGATCAAGTCTACCAATGGTATTCCATGGCCCAGGCATAGAAAACAAAAAAGAACTTCAGATATTCTTTTTAAAAATGTGCATAAATATGGTAACACCAGACAATCCATAAAATAAGCAAATGATAATAAGTGGTGATACCAATATTTTAAATCCATTTCAGGTTTAATATAAACACAAATAATGCCCCCAAATACCATATACATGAGTATCTTTTAATTTTTCTTCTAAAGTTTGAAAGTGCAACACAATTTTCAGTGAAGAAGACAACTAGATATCCTGGGGAGATGTTTGCTCCAGTAAGGAAAAGGGTCAGGGTACATCCCTAATAAGAAAACTCATCTTCCTCCATCCCAACTAATTAGCCTTAATTAGTCAAGATCTTTTTCTTGGGCAGACATTTATTTCTCAGGCTAAATGGCTAGGGATGTGCTCAGTGACCAAGTGCCCTTGAGTTCACTCTCCAGTACCCTAACCCTAACCCTAACTCTAACCCTAACCACTAACCCTAACCCTAACCACTGACCCTAACCCTAACCCTAACCCTAGCCCCCTCCCCCCAAAACAATTATGTTTGCCCATCCTTCCTCACCCCATAGGATCACTGAGGTTTGAAGGGTCTGAAGGGCTTTTCTGGACCAGACGTTGGGGGTGTTTCCTTTTGGAGGAAACTTCATAGTGTCATCAAGAGAAGTCTTTCCTGTATGGGTCCCAAGTGTTAATACAGGGAGCTACAATAGCACTTCTGGGGAGTGAAAAGGAGCAGGAGATGAGTAGGGTAAAGGAATGATAACCAGGACACTTACAGATATGGTATCAAGCTCCTTGTGGTAGAAGGGAGAAATAAGTGATCTTTGGTCTATCTCCCCTAGAAGAGGAAAAACATTTTTTCAGTCTTTTCCTCATCTTCTGTTTTTATTTGAAACCACAGTTTGGGAATACAAAATGCTCTCTTATTTCCCCTCAACATCCTTAATTTTGGTAGTAACTGAATTTTTCTTGAAGCACAATGTTGTTTCCTCTGGAGACATCTGTAGACAATTTAGAAGCTCTCAAGTAGCTGGAAATATATGCCATGGAGCATCCCAGAAGGTGGGAATATATCCTTGAAGGTATCATGGAGAGCATCATGTACTTAGCCTAAGAACCTTTGGCCCAGAGAGCAATTAATGGTGTGCAGGGTACCACCTCTACAGACGGGGCTGAGGGGTGGGATACATCTAGCTGCTGTTCCTGCTGCTCCTGCTGCCAGTGGCTAATTGTCCATTGCCTACCACCTACACACCTACACCTCACAAATATACCACAGTGGGCAATTCTTTTGAAGGACCTAATAATAGATTGGGGTGCAGGATCTTAAGCATAGGAAGAGTTCAGATGGTCAGCTATGGTGGGAATAGCTTCTACTGCACTGATTTCAACTTGCCATTGACCAAGGAACATCAGGGAAGTCAATAACTCAGAGAATATACTCATTCACATGTATCCTTGGGCTGTGGTAGGTAAGAACTCAGAATAATTTCTGCTTTAAATGACACTATAACCCTGAGCCCTCTCTGTGCTTCAGGATCAGGAGTACTTGAGCAGTGACATTGTGAAAGTGACGATGATGACATAAGTGATAACTGGGTGAAATAAACCTTATTGTATACAGAGACCTTTGGGTTTCTAGACTGGTTCTGGGCACCAGACACTCAGCAAGATCCTGGTTTGCTATATGAATGATAACACACACATAACCCATGCTGGCTAACATGGAAGAATGGTGGTGGATGTGGTCTAGTCATATTTTTTATTAACCTCACTGTCAGACAAGCTCATGTAGGTTGAAAAGTTTCAACATTGTTTGACAAGTTAATAAATAAGCTGAGTGTTGAACCCACTTACAAATAAGGCTGATTAAATGATTGGTTCCCTCAACAAAAACTTACCATGGACCTCTGAATTTCAGGTACTAGTGTAGTAGTAAACACAACTACTTCGCATTCTCATGAAACTTAAAATGTCATGGAGCAGACAGTGAAGCAAAAGAAACCAGGAAGCAAACAGCCTTTTTGCATATAGTGGCAAGTAAAATAATTCTAAGAGTGAATTATAGTAATTTAAGAGAATTTTTGTATAGATAACAGCAATTGAAACTCAGATTCTATCTCCATCTTCTTCTTTTATATTACCTGTTACATGGAGTACAGAAAACCTGCAGCCAGGATTTTGAATTCTAGAATTCCACAAGTTAGAAGGCCACAAATGGCATGTCAAAAACAGAAGTGCTATTAAATGTAGCTATAAAATTAATTTTTTTTCTGAAATTCCATCAAGTCACTTTGTGAAAATTGAGGAGATGTGGTAAGCGCAGCTCATGGAATGCACAGCCCTCTGGTTCCCCATATTTTTGGTTATAGCAGAAGGAGCATGTTATGGCAGTCTCTGCTTATTCTGGGAGTTGTTGTTTATGGTCAGTCTGATTGAATATTCCTTATAATGGGGGGGGTCTAACTGATACAGGGAATTAATTTGGATTTGGTTTTTGCTAGAAGAATTGTTTCTGAAGAAATTATCTTTGTGTTGATAACTGAAGGATGAGTAGTAGTTAAGCCGGAGATACCTGAGGTGATGGAAATTTTCAGGCAGAAAGAAGAGTGTAAGATAAACCCTGACACAGAAGAGAAAAATTCTCAAAAGAACAGAAGGTATGCCAGGGTGAAAGGGCTGTGCAGGGAACGGGATGGGATTCATGGTAGATGCTGCTACAGAAATAATGGCTTATTAAGTATGGAAAAACATTTTGAGATTTCTGTAAGTACAAGAGGGAATGCTGAATATATGTAGAAAAGGAGCATAACAAACCCATTTAGCTTCAAAAATATTTCTCAAGTTATTTTTAGAGAACTGATAAGAAGAAAAATAGATGTGGAGAATGCAATTAAAGTTCTATTGCAATGTTCTTGGCAAAAGCTGATGATGATATAGAATAGGGTGATAGGCATGAAGGAGGCAAATTGGCAGATTTAACATACAGCTAAGTCATGGAACTTAGTAGATAAGTGGCAGAACAAAAGAGTAGAACTTTTGTCTTATTTGTTTTCATGCTTTTCTTCTAACCCACACTGAAGTCTTGGATGTTAATACACTATAACAAAGACTATGCTAGATCAAGTTTGTCAGGGAAGAGAAGACAGTTTTCCTCCAGGCAAGTGATTATTTTAATTCCCAGGCTGAGGCCCTGTTCTCCCAGTTTTGAGTATCTTCAGCTCTGACCAGTCTACATCTTGTCCATTTGTCAAGATAGAGCAAGATTCCAGAAAAATTTCTGGAGATAATGTTAAGTGCTAAATAGTTTGTTCTGTGCTTTATCTTTCTCTAGGAGTTAATCTCTTATCTATTAATTCTCCTTAAATTCTTTTTTTATACATACACAGCATCTCTTTTTATAACAATATGGCAGAGATAAGTAGGTGGAGACATTGCTTAAAAATTGTTAAACATTTCTTATTTCCTGGAAATGAGAATTATTGTAAATCTGAATCTTAATCTTCAAACATTTGAGGTCTCTATGTTAAAAAGTATTAAAGTACTTAAAATAAATTCCCTTAGTTAAATTTAGAAATTGTACTATAATTTGTAAAGCAGAAACATTATCATCTACCCTAAGGAAAAAAATAAAATTTAAAAAAATATTAGCACCCTTCTTAAAATTAGTAACTTCTTCATTGAAAAATGCTTCTTGTGGTGTATATCACTCAACTTATCATCACTGTGACCAAAATATCTGATAACAACAACTTAGAGGTTGAAAAGTTTAATTTGGCTCATGGTTTCAGAGATTTAGTCCATGATTGACTGACTCCATTTCTCTGGGTTCAAGGCGAGACAGAATATCATGGCAGAAGGGAAGAGTGGAGGAGAACTGCTAGATCTATGGTGGCATGGACACAGAGAGATAGTAGAAGAGGTCACAGAAAAGATGGACACTTTCAGGGCATGTCCTCAATGATATACTTCCTCTTGTCATTCTCTATCTGCCTACAGTTACCACCCAGCTAGTCCATCCAAACTAGGAGGGACTGATTAGGTTACACCTCTCATAATTCAATCATTTCACCTCTGAATATTCCTGCGTTAGCATAGAATATTAGAGCTTTGGGGGAATATGTAATATCCAGACCACATTCTACCCTGGTCCCCAAAAGCTCAGGTCATCTCACAATTTTAAGTACATTTAGTCCATCTTGAAAACTCTCTGTAGTCTTAACATTCTGACATTACCCCATAGTCCAAATCCAAAGTCTTATTTAAGAATCAAAACAAACTCTTGGCTGTGAACCCATATAAAAATCAAAAGTAACTTACCTATATCCAATATATAATGACAGAGTGAACACTTCCATTCGGAGGAGAGGAAAAGGACCATGGAATGAAGGTTTGGAACCAAAAAAAGAATGAAATTCAGATGGGCATACAGTCCCTGTAGTTCCACATTCAACATCTGGGGTATATTGCAGCAAGATGCGAGCTTTAAAGGGATTGAAGTCCTGCTGTTCTGGCCTTCCCAGATGCAGTTTACATGGCTTCTCTCTTACTCTGGCTTTCCCAGCAGTCAACAGCTTTCCTGACAGACATTCCATGATACTGGCATCTCAATTGCTGGGTTCTTCATTCCAGCTTTCACTTTATCTTCACAGATTCACGTGTTACCTCTGAAAGCATGCAGATTTTGTTTCACTTTGTCTGACCTCACAGATCTTCCTTTAAAATCTTGGTGGAACTCTCAATGAATCCTAACTCAAGGTCCCTGAATTCCTGGAGAACCAGTACTATGTAGATGATACCAGGATATACTATCAGCTTGAATAGTAGATATGCAATAGCTGAACCTCCTGAGATGATGATTGCAGTGAACAGTCAGTCCCTAGGTGGCTGAGCATGGTGAAATTAATTTTTGGAAAACTTTCTAGGCACAATTGTGTGAGCACAGTGCTCCCAGCGTCTCCTAATCTTAAATTTTCAGAGTTTTTCACCTCTATACCTTTGAGGCTGCAATGGGTATGGTCTTGATAATTTCTGACATGTTCTTTTGGAATCTTTACTATGGTTTCTGTGCAAAGTACTTACCTTATCTTTAGTGGTGATAATATCTTCAACAAGCCACAACCTACTTGTCCTCAATTTTATATGTAATTTTGTGGTCAAGCTACAAGTTCTTTGAATAATTTCTCTTTGGTTTTTGCTTCCAATCTCACAGTATACTTGGCTAAAGCTTCCAGCAATATCTATGTCCCCTCTTGAATGCTGTGCTGCTTTGAAATTTCTTCAAAAATATTAATTAATCCATCACCTTTAAATTCAGCCTTACATAAAGTCTCAAGACATGGACAAAATATAGTCAAGTTATTTGTCAGAATATAACATGAATGTCCTCTAGTCCAATTTCCAGTAGAATCCTTGTTCTCCTTTGAAACTTAAGGATCACAGTGTTTACATTTCATATTTCTCTAGATATTTTGATTTTCTGAGACCCCATAAGAATTACCCATTAAGATCTTCTTATAACATTCTAAGGCTTCTTTAGCCTGCATCTACAGACTCTTCTAAGTGCCTCCCACAAACCAATTCCACAAGTTTCTAAAACATGTGGTCAGCTTAGTATAGCAATGACCCCATTTCTTTGTGCCAATTTCTGTGTTAGTCAACTTCTTTTTACTGTGTCCATAATACTAGACAACAGTAACTTAGAAGAGGAAAAATTTATCTTGGCTCAGAGTTCTACAAGTTCAGTCCTTGACAGTCAAATCCATTGTTCTGGACGCCAAACAAGGCAGAATATTCTGGAAAAATGGTATAGTTAGAGGGATACTGCTCCACTCATGGTGGCCAGTATTCAGAGAAAGGGGAAAGAACCACAGGAAAGTTGAACCCTTAGGGCATGTCCCGAAATGACATGCATCTTCCAGCCATAGCCCACCTGCCTACAGTTAACACCCAGTTAGTGCATTCAAACTCAGATAGACTGGTTAAGTTTATACCTCTCATAATCTAATAATTTCAACTTTGAATATTACAGTATTAAGAGAGGAGCCTCTGAGAAACACCTCATATCCAAACCATAATGTGATAGTAATTTTCTGTTACCCAGATGGCTATTTTTTTTGTCATAGATTATTTTTGTTTCACTTAGTCCATTTTTAGCCTTTTGCATCCTGCTCACTGTCATAGAAATATGAGAATAACATATACATAGGTATTAGGGAAGAGTCAATATGAACTATCTTGAGACCAAGTCTCAAGTGCACAAAATTTAACCTAGATTGAGGATCCAAAATTAAATAGTTACTCTGAAATCATCATACTAACAGAATAAAATGTTTTCATTGCCTCTTTCCTTTCCATGCAGCAATGACTGTAACTGCAGAAAATGTAAAACAGTGCCAAGAGCTTGGATAGGATGTCAAAAGTTTAATCCTAGCTCTTTAACTAAGTATTATTCAATCAATTCTCCTTTTAAAATCTATGGACCGCAATCCCCTCACCTGTAAAATAAGGGGCTTGAGTCAGATGGTGTCCAACGCTAATATACTTAATTATCAATAAATGATTCAGGTACAAGAGTAAGCACAAAAAGTGTCCTTAAGCAGTAATTATAGAATGCAATTATAGAGAATGCTCAGATTACATGATATTCACAAGGAACTTACTTTGCATCAATTAGGCCATTGTTATCAATACAGAGAATTGCTTAATGCAAATTTCTTTATATATTTTGAGATTTTATTATTAATTGCCCACAAAAGTAAATAAATATTACTTTCTGGGAATTGAAATTGCTATTAAATTGTAATGTGAAAATGTCTTGTCTCATACAAGAATAAAACTATAAAATTTTTGCATTTATCTGCTGAAAAAATGCATCTTTGCAATTTTCATTTAACATTTTGCAACTATATGTCTTAGATATGTCTCATGTGAAAACATATCATTGAAAAATTTAAAAAAGCAAATATTAAACTTGTCTTTTAACTGGATCATCTAATTCATTTATATTTACTATATTTTTGAATATGTGTTTATTACCCTTTACTGTGCATTTGATTTGTTTCTGTATTCCTTTTTCTCTCTGGATGTTTTATGTTTTTCAGGTATTAAAAATGTTCTCTTTTTTATGGTTGATCTACATTTTACAATTTGCAAGCACAATTTTTGAACACAAATTTAGTCATTTTTTATGTTTTTCTGTATGAGACATTTTGAACTCATTTAACACTCTTTTGATCATATATTATTCAATTTAATTCTCCCTTTTTGAGTCCATAAAATATTATTTGTTGTAATACATTTAACCTATACTTATTGCTTTTTTGTACTTCTTTCTTTTTTGCATCCAGATCTTCTTTCTTTGATCACTTTATTTCCACAGCAGACTTCCTTTTAATGAGAATTTATGACTAATTAACACTTATGGATTTATCTGAAATATATTTATTTTACCCTTTTTGTAGTAACATTTTTAGGTCTGCTGTAACCAAGTACCATATGCTAGGTTACCTTAAACAACAAAACAATTGTTTCAGAGACCTAGAAGACAGAACTCAAAAATCAAAGTGTCTGCAGTCTTGATTCCTTCTGAAGACTTAACGCCTGAAGTATTAATTCACTGCTTCCCATGACATGGTGGAACATTGCCTCTTGCTTCAGCAATCAGATTATTGTTCCTAACAGTAGCATAGCTCCTGTTCTTAATGGGAATGGATGTTTTGAGCATGTTACAGTAAACTGTTAAATTCTAGTGGATTTTCTTATCACAATAGTCTGTTTTCCCAAATTCCTAATGGTCATTTATGGGACTAGACTATCTTTGGAATAAAAAATATTCTGAATCTGATGCTTAACTAAAATATACTAGTCAGTAAGCTTCATCGGTATTTTATAAATTAAAATTCTAAATAGTATTTAGTTGTTAGAAAACAATGCTGCCTGAAAGCAAGCTTTCATCGTACCATTATCAGTGAAGTCTTTCAAAAAGGAAAGTGTTGGCAAGCTTATCTGACAGAGTTTATTTATTTTTTGTTAAAGTTTATTTGTCCTGTATTTTGAAATTACTTATTTATTATTATCTCCATTAATGGTATTAATCTTGTTTCTTCTAAATAGAATGCTGCAGGCATGAGGACATGTCTTATAGAAATTGCTGTCTATTGGTTAAATAGATATGCCAATTATATAGTGTCATGGCATTGTTTCAAATATGTCAAATATGCAGCATAGTGAAACCTATAAAAGCACATTTTGGATGTCATGGAAAACTTCCACTAGTATATTAAATATTCTGATTTATTGGGTCTAATTTAGCTTTAAATAAAAATTATACTTATTTGGAAATGGTTACATTGTCACATGTTTATTAAAGTAATCAGTGACACCACAGCTCAAATTACTTGAAACTTAAGAGCAACTTATTATTTTTAAAAACAAGCTCTTTACTTTTAATAAGGGAATTTATAGTTTTAAAAATTGTGTAATCACACTTAATCTGTAACATATCTACTTAAATGAGTGAGTCATAGAGCATCACCTATGAGCCCTTCTGAAGAGATGCTCAACTCAACTGTCACTTTCCTAATTATAAGTTCAGAGGTAATTCTCTCAATTTTTTCCACCACACAGTTTAAAGATTTCATAATTTAATATGAAAAAAGTCACATCCTACAGAACAGTGGCAGGTGTATAGGTTAATCACAGCAGCAGCCTCTTCTGAATGAGAAAGATCTCTGGTTTTTAACAGAGACCATTAGTGTACTGACTCAGATAAAATGTGAATCCAATGATACCTCTCAAAATTCAGTAATCATACAAAACCCAATGGTGTGTGAAACAATGAGAAATAAAACTAACAATAAAAGATATTATCATGTTCAGGTTCAAATACTATTTAAGAAATAAGTCATTAGGTTTTATTATCAAAGAAGGACCTTGGTAATACTCTTACAGAGCTGGGGCCTTCCAAGAAACTGAGGTGATGTGAAGACACCCTCTTCAAACCCTGATTCCTGTGATCAAGTCAGAAAGATTTCGGACATAACACTCAGAATAACAGAAATAAGTTTATTGAAGGGATAGGAAAAGGGAAAGCAGACCTCTCAAAACAGAGAATGGGTCCTTTCAGAGAAGAGGGAGACAATGTGCCTCTCCTTCACTCCAGTTTTATTTAGGATCCCTAGAGACATTTCCAGAGAGTCCCACCCAGGTCCTCCTCTTGACTTTTGACAGCAGGGTGACATTAGACTTTCAAGTCCGCACAGCATGGCAACTCCAGGTCATGTTGGTCCAACCAGTTCTAACTGGATTCTTAACTATGCATTCTTACAAATTTTATGGTCAGCAGGAAGTATCCTTATCTCCCAGAGTCTCAGGATCTGGTCACAAAATCCTCCTCCTTCAGAGTGACTTTGGTTCCTCCTATCAACAGTATTTTGGGCCTATATTTCTCCTGCAGTGAACAGGTAGTTTACTGAAGAATATGACACATCCTGTCCACTGAGGCCAGGCAGGGCTGCAGGTAAATGTTTCTTATAAAAGAAAGCATGTGGGGGTCAGCACAGTAGTCCCATTTTATAGAATTATTTTCTTAATCTCATGTTCTCACCATTCTTGTCTGTTCCCTAACAATACAAGGAAGTGGGTTTTAGGTGCATGCTTTGGCACGGAGGTAACCAGCACCATGGGACTACACTGGGTGGTACATATTTCTCCCAGTCTTTGAAACTGACCAAGAACAAAGATGAGTCAAAAGAGAAAACAAAAACATTTGGTTATGTAAAATGATGGATAGATAGGCACACTAACCAAAGAACATCTCGAGACCACAAGACCCATTACTTCTGCTAATATTACTTCTCCCACTGATTATATTAGTTCTGGAGAGTGAATAAGTCTTTTAGATACTCATCACTTGCCTGTGCACAAATTATTTGATAAGGATGTTTGGGCAAACCTTGTGATAGAAAAATCTCCTGACATGGTATGTTAATCTGCCTGACATCAGACCAATCCAAACATCCCTCCCTGAGAGCGGTATCTCTACCTATATTAAGAGGATTGGGAATACCAGTCAACAAATAGGAATTGATAAGTACATCTTGTTTTTAGGGGCATATTAAACTTTTCTCATGATATTACTATTTAACTGAGTTATATTGAAAATAGTAATCATAATTTAAAACTCTAGTGAATGTATTTGAACTCATACAGTTTCATTTGAGTGCAGGAGTTTTTGCCTTTGCTTATAATACAAAGGGAGCATGAGAGTTTCCTGCTGTGTCAATTTTTAGTAAGTGAATGTTTTTCCTTTTTCTTCCTAACATTAGAACTGTAGGAATGCCATTCTATGTAACAATGCATATAAACCCCTTATTGTATTACACATACACTTAAAAATATTAAAGTGATATAATACAGATAGGTACTTGAAAATAACCCTATATTTTCCCTATGACATTTGAGAATAGCTGAACATACAGGACACTGGAATTCCCATGTGCCTTGGAAAAAATGACAGTAAGGTCTCATTAGATCACATTTGTCTAATTCAAAAATACTTCAGCCTCATTTTAGGTGACATTTATCTCCATGAGCTCTATATGGAAAGAGTTTGTTAATCAAATTAATAGTATATATAGAGTGAAAGACTATCTCAAACTACGTAAGGTAATAAGTGTTTTGAGCTCTTATAGCACTTATGAAGCCCCCATTTTCTGTCAAATAAATGAAATGTTAATCTAAAATAATTCTGAGTTAGTCAGTAAAATAACCTCCCAAGGGATTCCACTAAGTAGGGGTTCTTCCCAAACTGTACAATATCAATTTAATAGTATTAGGTAAAAACTGTATTTTTAAAAAATCTATAATTCAGGATTTGTACTAACTCAGGGATTTTCCCCAATTTTTAAATTAAATCTTTATCATATTATCAAAATGAACATATGTGCATGCACATATTTAGGTATTTTTTAAAAATGTATAGATCAGGCCTATAATCCCAGCAGCTCAGGAGGCTAAAATAGGAGGATGGCAAGTTCAAACTCAGCCTCCAGCAACTTAGCAAAGTCCTAAGCAACTTAGCAAGACCTTGTCTCAAAATAAAAAATAAAAAGGGTTAGGAAGAGTCCCTGGGTTCAATCCCTGGTACAAAAATAAATAAATAAATAAATAAGTAAATAAACAAACAAACATTAATTTGAAATAGTTTTCTGACTTTCATGCCTTATAGTATTTAATTGTAGGACATGAAAGTTATGATATTGAACCACATTTTTTAAGAAAATAGAATTTTTAATATTGTCAAAGATATTTTACTTTCAAGAGTATAGAATATTTTTCCATGTGAACTTGCTGATTAACTAAAACCTATAACTACTTATAAAAAGCAATAATAACAGTAATACCAACATGTCATATCTAGCGGATATAGGAATAATGAAAAATCACTAATAGATTGAATTAGTATCTGACTTTGGTTGATTTTCAATTAATTTGCAAAGTCATGTGTTTTATTTGTTATCAATATATATTAAAAAGCAAGGGAAGAAAATTATATGCTATTATAAAAGTACCTTTGACTGAACCATAGAAAGTGGAAGGGTGGGAGGGAAAGTAAGGAAATCATCCTAGATTGGGCTACATAGTTTATAGATCCCTTTCTATAAAGTTATTACTTAGCATTTCAAGGTGTCATCAATCATAATCATACCCTGGAATTATAGTAAGCATAGTCTCTCCCTCAAAAACTGGTAAAAAAAGATCTTTTTACTAATAAATCCTTGGTTATGATATGTTTCTGTGCTTATAGTTTGAAATTTATAGACTACGCATACTGAATTATGCTATGTATTCTAACAAATTCATCAGACATTCTTCTGGGATAAGGAGTGACTACATGGTGTAACAGATTTTTCTATAGGAGAAGAACACATATTTTCATTTTATATTTCTTTTTATTCTTTTGAATATTGCTTCTTATCCCCACATTTATTAAAAGAGAATCAATAAGAAAGCTTCTTCAAATTCTAGTTATTGTCATGTCATATATGTATAACATAGCTTATCATAAAAACTTATATATAACACAAAATAATACATTTGAATGTTTGTATAGTTTCAACATAAGGGGAATTCATTTCACAAAAATTATGTGACTCTGCTAAGTTAATCAACTAACCAACAGCAAAGCTAGGACTCATTCCAAATTCTTTAAATTTGTAACTTCTTGTCCTTTCAGTACTTTAAAGCTTTAAAACAAAAGTAAACTGCTTTTACACTTGTCAGAATAGAAATGAGGTAATAAATTGAAATGGGGAGGGGAATAACAATAAGGAAATAGGAAAAAATATCTTTGCTATTGAAGGATCAGTATGGGTTTCTTATAGATAGATCCTTTATAGATAAGATCTGAACGAAGTCTACAAAGAGTCAAGGACTTTAGCAGATGTTTTTGGCAGAGAATATTCCAAAGAAGGGAAGCAATAGTTGAGAATTCTTAGATAAGAGTGAAAACTCGGTGTGTATTAATTCAATTGGAAGTAGAATTAGATGCATAAGGTGTTACCATTTGGAGAGTTGAAGACAAAAGTTTGGCATTTAAATTCAGGCTAAAGTTGAGGAGAATTAGTTTCACCAACAATTATATTGGAAAAAAACTAATGTAGGTCAGGCAGCCAGACTTTGAGAAGTCACAGAAGAAGACACCTTGTCCATTCAGTGAAAATAACTGAAAATTTAATGATGTTTTCAAGGTAATATGGTTACAGATATGAAGGAATAGGGCTTAGGAAGATGCAGAAGCAAGAGGACTAGCCCCTGGCACAATCTGGAATTCCAAGACAGCCTTCACTGGGAGATGCTGCCTGCAATGTAGATGAACAAAGGTGGGTGGGGAGTGTCAAATCAACAAGACAAAGGAGCAGGAAACCCTAAGTTTAGAAATGGTGCTCACCAAAAATTCTGGAAAGAGCCTTTTTTGGTCTCCCATAGTGTATGTTCTACTTAGTGCCTACAACCTGTGACTAGCAGGTTGTAAACACCCTTTACAGTCAAGAATTTGGTGCCTTAAGTTATGTTTTCTGAACATCCTTTCGTTGTGGTTATTTATCCATGGCTAAAATAAACCTCTCTTCTTGAGGAACTATTAGGGATTTAGAAAAGAGAGAGGGGGGACTAGAGAGCATAGATGGGAGAGTGGATGTGCTCAATGCATGGTATTTGCATATATGGAAATGTTGCAGTAAAATTAATTCATTTGTACAATTAATATATGTGAAAAAATGAACAATGGCATGTAGATAATGTAACAATTTGTGAATAACAAGTGTTCACCTAAGTATTTAATGAGTTAATTTATGAATAACTTGTTATAACTTTTTTAAAAAGCAAATAAAAAAAAACTGGATTTAACTTAGAAAAAAAGAGTCTCTTCTCTCAGACTCTTTACTGCTGCTTCTTTCCCCGACATAACATCTTCCTCAAAGCTCTTTGTTATCTCTTCTTCCTGCTATTATCTGGCGGTTTTTTGCTTGACCAAATTAACAATGCTACAATGCTTGTTCTGGCGAGTTTAAATGAACCACAGGCATCTAATTCACAGGAAAAAAAATTGCAACAATTTCATCAGATAAATAAAGAAACAGAACTTCAAACAAGTGAAATTCCCAAGTATATGCAGCTTGTAAGTGATAATACTACTGCGGGGGAGTAGTGTAGCCCAGACTCCATCCCAGAGGTCTGTATGTCTGAGTCCCTGCAGGAACAGAATGTGCTGGACCATCCAAGAATGACTCTACTGCCATCACTGCAGGCTCCAAATTAAGTTGTATAAATTTCATCCTCAAATGTAAGTTGACTTATAAGGTATCTCTTATTTCTGAGAGCATGCAACTTCATTCATTTAGAGGGAAAGCAGGTATCTCAAGGAAAAGGAGAAGACTCAGAAACAAAAAATGTATTTAGAATAAGAATAACAAGAACAATAATAATCTTTGGTACCAGAGATTGAACCCAGGGGTGTTTAGCCACTGAGCAACATCCCCAGCTCTTGTTAAAATTTTTTTATTTTGAGACAGGATCTCTCTACATTACCTAGGGCCTCACCAAATTGCTGAGGCTGGCTTTGAACTTGGGATCCATCCTTTTGCTTCAGCCTTCAGATTACAGGCATGTATTGCCACATCCGACTTTAAGGTAGTTTTTGATCTAAGTAAATAGATTTCTAAATGAAGCATTCAAAATCAGAGGAGGGAAGGAAAATAGTTAAGAGACCTGAATTTATTTCCTGGAATTCCATAAAAGTTTGTCATAAAAAAGAAATGGAGCAGGACAAAGCTAGGGCTAGGGCAAATCTGAAGACAGGTGGTTAGAGCAATCACTGAGGTCTGAGGGAAGTTTTACTAGACAGGGAAAAGGAATGTATCTGCAGTTGAGCTGCACTGAAGCTGCCCAGGTTAGCAGGGCAGGAGTCAGCAGTGATAACATAGTGACCCTACCCATATCTATCTCAAGGGAAGTCAGTTCTTGCCTTGCTTCTTTCATCCCTTCTATCTGTCAGAGGAGTCAGTCTGCACCATGACTAGAGCAACCCTGGGGATTCACTGTCCATCAGATACTATATCCTAACCCACTGAAAACAAAACTTGAATACTGAAATTTTATGGGACATGAGAAAAGACACCTACTTCCAAACTGTTAAAGGTATTAACTTAAAATGTCACTAAATTACTATATTTGGGTTTAAAATGGAGCTACTCTATCATAGGTGTCTTAGTAGAAATTTCAAGTTACCTAAAGGCAGCTGCTCATTTCATTTTGTGCCACCTGCCCTTCAGTTGATATGCATCCACTCCCAGAGGCTGTTTTAGTATCATTAACATACCAAATGTCTTCTTTAAAAACCATCTCTTTATACATTTTAAGGTATTCTTTCTCTCTCTGCTTATATTTATTTTTCTGACAAACTCTTCATTCATTAAAGTTAGATGAGTAATGCCTATACTGAATTCTTCCCCCATTGCCCTGGGAAATAACTGGCATCAATCTTTCTATAATACCCTCACTTTGTGAGTAGCTACATTATTGAATTTATTATGTTTTATTGTACTGGAATAACTAAGAAAAAATGATCTATCATTTTACACTATTTTACATATATTTTAGTATTTATCACAGTGTGTCTAGATTTGAAATTGTTTCTAGTTTTCTTTCACCATGACAATAAAAATACTTTAATCTTTGAATAAATCCAATAACATTAGGTATTGTGAAGACTCATTGAATATTTGACAACTGAAATTATTATACCTATATATGATGATATTTGATTTTGATATTTTAAAATGTATTAGGTTTACTTATGCTGATAATGATAAAAATTGAACTAAAATGCTCAACTTGCCTCTTACGTTTCTTTACTAGTATATCATGTTACAATAATATTGTTTCTTATATAATTATAAGTAAGCTAGTAAAGCAGTTCACATTTGGTTATATCATAAGAATTGGTTTCTTGCCGGCCCCAGCGGGGAATTTGGGCCTGGTCGTCGCCATTCTACAGCTTCCCTGGCGGAGAGACTCCATTTTGACCTCTCTGAGCCCTCGGACCTAAGCCCACCCCTTTCCCC
>JAJEJO010053804.1:0-84310 GCA_020662805.1 Glaucomys volans
ACCCCTCAGATTATAGAGCTATAAACACACTGGGGTCTTTATCTACCCCTCAACTGCAGTGATACTTTCTGGTAATTGGTGTTAAGTGGGGTCCTGTTATTTTAAATTTTAAGAGTGACGCATTTTGCCTGTTTCAAATCATTTAATATTTATCAATAACAATTCACGTGATTGTGAGTTTGTGTGGGAGAGAAGGTGGGGAGTTGACAGCACAATCATTGACAGGATTCAACAAATTAGTGAAATCAAGTCAGGAATACATGGTTTAGAAGAAAGTAATGAAATGTTTCTCGAATGAGCATACAAATGAATGAATTTTCCATTCCTATTAAAATACTAGACAAAAGACTTGTTAAACTGAGAAAAACTTTATTTGAACCAGTATTTTAGCTAATATTTCTTAAATGCTGTAGAAACCTATCTTTACCTGAGTAAAATGAGTAATGGAGCTGACATGAGGTTTGAAATAGAATTAGCCAGAAGTCCCTATCAGGCTCTAAAGTGGTTCACCTGTTACTTTAAATTACAATCCCAGTAATGGTTTCCGTGAAGAATACATCATCTGCTAGGTCTGGTAAGTGCATTCATTCTGTATTATATAGATACAGTTTTAAAAGGGAGCACAATAATTTCCAGCCTCTAAATTACTCTTATAGGTAGTGATGGCGTCTTGCCAGATCTAAATCAGCAGAGTGTAATGGGGGAGAGGGGGGGGGGAACTTACTGCCTTCCTTAGCTACAATGAAATTGTTTTCTGTTTTAAAAGGGGACACTTGTGTTCCTGCACGTATATTTACTAAGGCAAGGAGAATATAAATATTGAAAGATCAAGCACATTTAAAATCAAACAAAGGCTTTGTCCCTCACAGAGGGCATGAACAGATGGTGAGGAGAATTTCTTATCCCCCTAGCGCCCAGCAACCACAGTTGGGTCTTCTGCCCCCAAGCCCTCTTCATTTTGCTCACCTGTGTGTTCCATGTCCAAAGATAGAATCCTTCCAGTGACTGGTGCCCACCTTCCTTCTAATAATTCATTTATTTTTATCCCTCTTCCCCAGCTGTCCATAGACTGTATTGTTTTGCTTTTGCTACCCACTACATCGTCTCCACAGAGATGTCCAGGCCCCTCTGTTCTGCTTTGGATGAAGCTCCCCTCCCCAACTCTTGTGGCTTTTTCTCACCTATTGCAAGAGTATTCCAAGGAAGAACGCTCAGGCTTGGTCAGAACTGGGTTTCTGGCCACAGTGATTGGTGTCAGAGTGACCAGACAAAGCCAAGACCTTCTCTATCCTCCCTCTGCCTGAGAAGGCTTAGACACTCTGTGGATCCTGAGAGATGGGGAGAGGCGGCAGAGACATAAAGAGGAGAGTCCTAATAATCATAAGGTAAATCCTTCTGAAGCATTTACTACGCAGCGGGCATTTTTTCTCAGCATTATGTAGGCAAATATGCTGATGGTTGGTCTCAGCAACATTATTGAATTTGTAGTTGAAGTTGAAAACCCCAGTTTTAAGGGGTGCCAAAAACATACAGATATCATTGGGCAGAGCTGGGGTTTGAACCTGAGAAATGTGGCTGCAGGCAGGAGTCATTCATCAGTGTCTTCTCCTGCCTCTTGAAGTGCCACCATTTGAGCCTGAAGCCAGTTCTATTGCTATGACTTTCAATTCATTGAGCTCAAAAACTGCACCAAGACATTTTGAGTTGGGTTCACCATCCCTGCTAAAGACTAGACCACTCTCTTCAGGAAGAGAAATGTGTTTCCTGTGCTTCTCTCTTCAACTGTACTTATTTTATAAGTGCTCCACTAAATCTGTTCTTTCCAGTGGAAAATTGTCTCCAGAAGTCACATCTCCAGCTTGGAGACATCCTTACCCACTCTGGTCTAGGAGGATGCACCCTAATCAACACTCACCAAACCTATGCTAAGAGAGTCATGTGACATTTTACCATAACAACTTTTGAATTGTTCTTTTTAATGTCTTTGTCATCTTTTTCCCAAGTAGAATATACTTCCTTAAGGTGGGATATATCAAGATCACAGGGATCAAGACCATGTGTTTTTCTCTGATCCTCCAGGATATGCACTACCAAATGGTACCTAATACATATTTATTAGATGTCAGATTATCAGAATTAGGTATGATAAATAGGAAAATTCTTATTCATGTCTTAAACACATGTATTGAGAGAGGTCTTCTTTCTTTGGGTGCAAGGTAGAAAAAATACATTGTTGAAAATGAAAGTATGTTTGGTAAGAAACTAGTCAGAATTGTAATTTGTCTTTGTGTTTTATGCATTTAATGATCTTGCAATCATATTGCAGTTTTGTTATATTGATAATAAGCTTGCATATCCTCTGATAAGTAGCAAAGCTTTCCACCTGGTAGACAGTGCCTCATATCTTCAGTACTCTAACAGTTCTTCATGTGCTTATTAGAGTTTATACTGTGTAGAATATGTTTTCTTGCATTTGAGCCTCACAATGACCTCATGTGTTAGTGCTATTACGTCCATATAGTTAAGAAAAGTTAGATTAAGGAATGAAGACAGTGAGTAGACATCAAATATTTCCCTGTGAATCTTTCACACCTATACTTGAACTGTGCAATCTTCTATTTTATTATTTTATGCTCAGGAAAGTACCTGTCATTTAGCAGATGCCCCATAAATATGTATTTACTTAACTGCCTCTTACTTTTCTTAATTATTAAAAACACATTGTCTGTTATATTGAATGCTACAGGACACAATGATTTCTGTAACAGAGTTATGAACCCCCAAGGAGTTCATCATTCACTTTATAAAAAAGTCCTCCGTTAAAAACACATGTATCCTTTTCATTCACTGATGTGGGTATAGATCTGGATGTGCACCAACCAGAGGATGATGAATGAAAACAAAGCTCAGAGTTTGCAAACTGATTTGAGGATTAGCAGCCTAAACTTAGAACATGCTCATTGAACCCCTGCTGCCTAATATTGATTCTGGAGCATGACCAAAAGGATGACTGGTCACCATTCAGTGCCTCTAAACAGTGATGATAATTTGGAAGCTTGAAAGTGGCAGCATAAGAAGTTGTGAGTTCTCTGGGAGAGGAGAAGGCCAACACTACTGGGGATTCTTAAGCCTGGATGTGCTTATGCATATTCACAAGAGATGTAAATACATGCTAATTTAGTTCCAGAAATCAATCACTCAGAAGCATCCAAAACCCAAACCTTTAGTATAAGAAGTTTCTTTTAGGACTAATTTATTCACATACTTTTTTAAAATTGACAGGTAAAGAATGGGCACATTGATTCAGATATTCCATTAAAAGAGAGGCATCTGCTTAAATAATCTGACATCCTTTTCCACCCACCAACCTCTTAATATTTCAGTTTAAAGAAATCCCCCTCTGTTTCCCATAACTCCATGGGTCTCCTTTAAGTCTGAGATTCCCTAATCACAGCCATGTCACTTTCTCCTGATATGTAAGGGTTCCTGATGACTATAATTGAATTATAGCTGATGGCCTGAAAAGCAGGAGATGGTATGGTAATTGGCTGAAAGGATTCCAAGAGCTTCACTCGGCCACAGTCTCCATTTTTGTCTTTCTACCCACATGCTTCGCTTGCTCTACCACTTACCAACCTTCTGTATTTTGCCAGCAGGGCTGTAAAGATCAATCTCAGGTGGCATCAGACTGGGGCAGCTTATCAGGATCATCTATCTGCCTTCCCATCCAGGTTCAGTCTTCCAAACTCTAGTTCATCTGGAATCCCACCAGAGGTCTTTTTAAACTAAGATCAGATCCAAGAACATCAAGAACATTCACAAGAATCTCGTTTGTTTGAGCGGCTCTTCAGGACTGCTCTCACTGTTGTCAGAATCTCCTGCCCTAATCTATTGGTCAGGGAGCTATAAGTTCAAATTGCTAATATTGGGTTAAGCATAAATGATGCAGTAAAATGCACAGGACATTGATTTTTTCATTCCCCAGACACTTCCAGGTTCCTTCTAGTTTTAGTGCTCTAAGTCTCTTACAATTATTATATTTGATCATTCAGCCTCTTTTATATAATCGTTTTATCTGATTCTTTCATCCCTTTCTTCTATATTAATTTAAAGAATTGACAAAAGATTTGAGGTTCTAACCTTCAGGTTTGGAATGTGTTCAACATTATTTTTACTTAAACTTTCTTATTTATCTTTCCTCTTCTTTGCTAGTATCCTACATTGGTGTGAGAATCTACAACTCAAATTATTTTGTTTGTAGGAGATTCATATTGCCATAATATAGACTCTCTAGGACTATGTAGTAGAGTTGGCATTTATTTGGTATTAATATAAAATATGTAAAAATTTTTTAAGATTAAGAAATCTAATATATAAATAACATGTGTGCCTATACATATATAATTATAGTTATTAATATAAATTGCTGCAGGGTAAAACAAAACCAAAAAATTCATATTTTAATAAAACTTAAGGGAGGCTGACATGTCTGTCATGGGAATCAAAGAACAAGAGGTCCAACCTAAAGTATAAGGGATCAGCACAAGCAGGATGACTCTGCATATCTTCTAACCCACACAAGCTAGAACACAGTCTTACTGGACCTTTGGTAGAATACCCTAAAAATTCTGCCAAGCTAGGGGAGATAAGCAATCTGGTAAGGAACCATCATGAGGCAATTTCTTATCAATCTGGCTCCCCCAACTCACCTTAGGCTATCGATGCAGAACTCCCTGCAAGTCTATAAAACTGCTTGGCCCTCGTTCAGTGTTAACTTCTCAGTGGAAGAAACACTATTGTCTCTCACATGGCCTCTCTGGTGAACTGTCCTGTGGGACTAGGGACATGGAGAGCTGACACCATGCTGGCCTTGTGTTTTCTGTCTGTGTAGGAAATAAAAACTGTCTGAATCCATTCAGGCTCATTGGTCTCCTTGCCAGCCAAACCCAACAGCTGCAGTAGCGATCCTTGTGGCCTTGTTAATCATCCTGCTGCCACACACAGGCTGTTTTACCACTTAACAGGGACATTTCAATTGCCTTAAAGGATATGATGTTTTTAATAAATCAATAGCACATAATTGGATTTCACAATGAATTGCAAACCACCACGGCTCGTTTCCATTTGTAGGCACCACAGTATTGGGTCCTCCCATTTCTTACCCTTCTTCATTTAGATCTTCCATTCTCTGTGTTTCTGTACACCTTCATATTTTCTCATTTCTAAAATAAGTGGTAATGCAGGTTTTTTTTCACATTTATGTGTACCCAATGGAACTATTCACACCAGAGAATATTATTTGTTTAGGTAACCCTCGATTCAGCGGAGTATAATTATTCAATAAATGGATAAGAAAACGGTAGCACAAATAGTCACTTAAGTTACATAGGCCCTCTCAGGCTTTCAGCTACTTAATCATCACAATAATGCCATAGTTTTTACGCTAGTTTTGAGGAAATTTAGATGCAGCAAGGTTATATAGCCCAAGGTATGAATGAATATCATTACTTATAATAAAATAAAATAAAAATAAAATAACTCAAGGGAAATTTGTTATTTGGACGTTGCATTTATGCATTCACACACCTCTCTAATTAAAATCTTTTATCCCCATTTTCTTCTTTGCAATGCTCTATAGATCACTTTTATTCTAATTCATTCTTATTTCAACCAAGTGCCAAATTGGGCTGCACATATTTTGTTTTAAGCCCTGTGTTTTTCTTGTAGGTGCCATCTTTCAAAGGAATCAGAGATGATATAAATCCAATCGGGGTCATTCACTTAAAAATTTAGATAATGCAAATCCCACTATACACAAGATTCAGCAGATTAAGCACAAACAAAACCAGTGTCAAAAAATGTCAAGAGTGAGGGAGACCCTATCTTTATCCAGATGGCTTTCTAAAAACTTTGTCCTTCTATTGCTGCAAGATAGTGCTTTCTGGATTCATATAAATTCAAATTCAAATATGGAAGAGCCATTTCTATTCAATTAATACAATTTTTATTATTAATTAAAACACTAGAAGGACAAATTTTTGTGTGCTTATCAGTCTGGTAAAAGTGATAGCTTGATGATGGAAGTGAAGACAACATTTCTATGTAGGATAGTTGAAATATATTCTGATTGTGAGTAAGTTAGACATAATTTAATGTTTTGCCACAGCAAATGTCAGTGATGTGCCTCTGACATGTTTTCTTCAAATTACTCTTGGTGAAGATTAGTTATCTGAGCACAGTTAAAGTGCAGAGCAGCACAGCTCATTGCCAGGTCACTAACGGAGGATACAGGATATTTTTTGTTTTGTTTTGTTTTAATTCCATATATTTCATGCTGTTAAGGGGAGGAAAAAGGAGGGAAATGTGCTAGATTTTCAGTATTTCTTTCAACTTTGTGGAAGTCACTGATCAATGACATCAACAAGTGGTATCTTCTTTTAAATGCTCTTACCCACATTATTAACATTTCCAAAGTAGACTAAAACCCCACATAATTTTAATATGGTACCAAAAGTTGGCAAGCAAATGGTGGGGAAGGAATGTGGTCCCAGTTATAGCTGACTAATCACATATAAAATACTCAGAAATCCACTTCCCCTTTCTCACAACAATATAAATATACAAATTCTAGAAACCCTTCATGATCAAAATAATTACATACTTTGTGATATTTTCTCTAGGTAAGTTATTTGAATACATACTAGTCTCTTACTTTTCAGTAATACATATTATATTACCATGTTGCACATGTGTATGTGAGTGTGTGTGTGTACAAGCTCCATAAAACACACATATTTCAAGAACATAAAGATTCCTATGATAATGTTTATGGGGAGACTTCACTTTCAGAAGCACCTCAGTCTGTATCACAATTTTGAATTCCCAATAGAAACAGTTGGGATACAGATGGATTGCGTACTAGGGAGATAGAAACACTGAACTCAGGGTAAGCATAGTCTCTAGTGCACATAATTTAACTTGTATTGATTCTGGCTATGTTGGTATAGAAAACATTAGACCACATGTTGAGTTTCTATAGGAAATGTCAATGCCATAATGAAGAGAGGAAACAAATCTCTCTGGGAATCAATGACTTGCGCAATAATTCTTTCTTAGTACGTTGATGTCATTTGAATATATATCATTTAAGCCTTTTAAAATAATTCCAAGGTTATCTGAAAAACTTCCAACAGGAGCAGATGATTACTGCTATGTATTTAACCCATTGAGATCATTTCACTCTAACCAGTAGCTGCCATTTTGGCTTGGCACAATACCATGCAAAGACATGTGTTAACCTTCAGGCTGGTAGACCACACATGACCAACAATTTCATCTCTGCAAGTATGTTAGTTCGCCTGGGTCTGTGGCCAGTGATCACTACATTTAAGTCTGAGCAATCATCTTACAAACTTCAACAGTATAAGGGAATGGGGTGAAAATCATACAGAACAAGTACTGTAAAGCTGTTCCCCAAAAGAAAACTCAAAACTCTATGTGCACTATTTTTATGTGTAGATAAAAGCTCTATGTGTATTGTTTTTATGTAATTTTGAGGAAAAAATAGTTAAGTGGTTAACAGAATCTCACTGTTTTACAGGTAGTTTCTTGCTAATGTAGGTCTATTTTTAATGTGTGTATTTTCTTTTTTCTTTTCCTTTTTCTTTTTTTCTTTTGCCAGGTCACCACACGTGTACTAGTATCATCATTTTTACAACAAACCTGTGGATTGGTTCTGCTTGAGCAAGAAGTACTGATGTGTAAAGGAATCTCAGTTCACATCAGGATCATTTGTCACCATATGCCCATTCCTGAAGCTGTGAGCCTAGGGTCCTAAAATGATGCCTACCAGTGCTTTAGGAATGACAGGGAGAAGAGGCCCGTATTCCAATATTTTAGTAGATGCTGTCATTTAGTAGATGCTGTCAGTAGATGCTGTCTCCTTTAAGTCTTGCTACAACTCTGTCAAATTGGTAATAACCTCATTTTTATAAGGGGAGAAATTAGTAACTTGCCCAGAGTCAGGAGTCGATGTGGGATTTGAGTTCATGCTTTTCTGTCTAGAAAGACTTTTCCAAACAGCAGCATTGTTGGGATGTCTGTTGTCCAACTAGGGTTAAGTTTGGGGAATGCTAGAAATAATAGAATAAAAATGAAAGGTTTATTCCTGCACAACTTCTTAGAGGTTCTATGATAAGAATGTGCATCATAAATACTAGAGATAGTATTTGGCACATTCCCAATCATGTAAAAATCAGTGGGCATTTATAAACACAGAGCATCCCTGAAGGATTTGTATTCCACAAGACACATTTTGGAAATACCACCTCTTCTTGTAGCATCAGTCAGATGAACCTCCTTGAGAGACCAGGCCTATGAAGTTTTCTGTTATAAGCAAAAAATGATGCCAGTCAGCAAAACTTGGTTATTACCACTGTTGCTACCACTCCATCTCCTTGCTCAGATCTCCCTGCTGTTTTTACTGCCTAAGCTTGTCCCTTTCCTTCTTGGGTTCTGAGTTCCTGCATATTCTTTTTTGGCAGTAACAGATCTTTGTAATTTGATCCATAATCTGTGCACTTCCAGTCAGTATGTGAAACTATCCATCTTTTCTCATTAAAGTTTTAGTCATAGTTTCACCTGATTTATTGACATCCAAGTCCTGCTGTTTCATCCTGCCTCTTGTTCTGGTTCATGGATGTTTTTCTGAACATCTACTCTGATGGCCTGCCAATATTTATGTCTTTCAGAGTCTTACAACCTTTAATCAATCATCATGTTTTGACCTAAGGTATCTGGGGGTTCTCCCTCCAATCCTTAGCCCCCATGTATCCTCTAATGTAGCCTGCCTGGGTTCCTAGTCATATTCAGCTGATTGTCCTTCCCCCATTCATCTTTGACTCTTTGTTTCAGGCGTAGCTTCATTTTATGATCCTGGCTCTTTGCCCAGTGTCCCCAATCAATCATGTCACATAGTTCTTATGAGAACGTTATGCATATGCTTTTTAAAAACATCTTTCACTAATTGAGACATTTTCATTAGAATGTAATATTTTATCAGTAAACAAGATATTTACATTGGTGTTTTTAAGAAAAGTAATACTGTAAAAGCTGTAACTATCTTTTTTAAAAAAAAAAGAAAAAGGGACTATGTCTGAGAAAAGTCAGTTATTCATCAATGCAATGATTAAAGTGTGTTTTGGAGAAGCTACCTGTGGCAGCTGCTGGAGGTACAGGTCTGGTATTAAAGAAGAGCTAAGCAGCTTCTACTTGTCTTTCTCCTGCTAGCCCAGGTCCTATACAGGAGACTAAGCACCAGCGTGGCATGCTATCCCATTTTCCAGAATGACATTGACTTAAGCCCACTCAAATAAGTTAATATTCCTCTTTTAGAGTTATCTCACTTGGCAGGAAGAATCAACCCATTTACTTGCCAATTTGAAGTGAGACAGAAGTAGGTCATGAGCAAAAGGGACTTTTAAGAGAGGCAGCTTACATTGCATCAGGTCATAAAATCAATTCCTCTATTTTTAATCAAAAAATCATGGCACAAACCTGATACATCCACTGGAACTCATACAGATTGAAACTATACATATTTCAAAGCTTAAAATTCCTAATGAACACACAGAAATCCAGAGGGGTATCAGCACAGGAACACCTGTTGGTTCCACTCTCCCAGGCTGTCAGAGAATTCTCCACAGTCAACAGCAAAAACCTTCTTCGTAGGTTTCTCTATGATAAGCAAACACATATTTTCAGTTGGAAGCTTAGCCTACCAGTGACACTCAACGACTGGTCATGCTGTTGCAATCTGAACCTCCCTTACTGCTCTTCCCAAAACACTAGAATGTCACAGGGCCCTGGTGAAGGATCCTGTTCCTCCAGGTTTAGAAATTATCTGTTTAAACATGGGGAAGAGATCCATCCCTCAACAATGGGCTCAGGTTAAGCAAATTCCTGTAGGCAGGTATAAAATAAAATCAATATCCTAATGACCATAAACTAAGAAAAAATAATAAACATCTATGTTCTCATTCCTAATAAAAATTATGGCCACCAAGGGAGATGGATACTCCCATCCTCTGACTGATGTTCTACCACTTGGGATACAACCGTCCTCTGACTGATGTTCTTCCTCATTGCATAGGAAGCCAAATTACAGTTAGAATTAAGGATTGAAACATTTACTATGAGAAATACAGTTTCCAGGAACTCAGAAGTAAAACAATCCATTTTTCCTTGTCAATATTTCAATAGAAATGGCAAAGTAGCAAAACAATAAATTAAGTGACTTTCCTTCAGTATTTGGTGCTTCCAGATTTGGATAGTCTGATGATCTTTTCTGCACAAGAGTAGAATGACTACTGGGGTAGAAAGTGTCCCCCGTCCTTCTGCAGTGTTTAAATGTGAGATGCCAGTTTTTTGTTGTTGGTGTTGTTGTGATCGTTTATTTTATTTTTTTTACTTCTGTGCCGCTGTGTTTTGTATTCTTGCATATCTAATCAATTCTTTTCCTTATTCCTGTACTTTGGAACAAATATGGAATCTTTTAAGCAGTTTAAAGTCAATAGCAACAGGCAATTCAACCCTTATGAACTATTCTCTGCTCTGAGCAACTGAATGTTGATATAATGAAATTGTCAGACAACCACCTCATTTTCCTTGGACTTGGCAGTGCCACACTCTTGGCCTCTAGAGCCATTGGTTATGACTTTTCAATAACTGTTACTGACTATGATGATGTTGGTGATAATAACCATCATTCATGGAGTGATAACTGTGTATAAGGCACATAGGTATAGGTGGCATTGGCATTAATGGCATTTTTTAGTGATAAATGATCAAACTGAACCTTAAGTTCAGAAGCTGATCTAATATCACTTCACTGAAAGTAGCATAGCTGGTCTCTGAAAGAAGACCATCAGACTCTGGAATCTACATATTATTTTGTTGAAATTATAACTTTTGTACCTTGCATGAAAGGATTCACGGAGACTTCTACTACACCTTTCCCTCACAAAATTAGACTTTATTTATTATATCCAAGGCACCTATTCTATCATTTTCCTACTGATATGTCTGCAGAAAGATTCACTGACTTATAGAGCTTTATACTTAGAAAGCATGTGGCCACCTAGGAACTCACCCAGGTTTGTGACAGTCCTCACTACTCCAGTCATTGAGGTTCCAAAGGATGTTCCTTGTCATAAAATAGGCTCATGGCACATTTGCATTTTGAAGGGTTTGTGGTTAGAAGTTAACAAAGATACACTGCTCAGTACAACTGAACTCAACTCACAGCACCACTGACTAAGGCCCCTTGACACCTCTGAAAACCCCGGGGGACTACATTCTAAGAAACTAGCACTTGCTTGGCATCTCCAGAGAAAGGATTCTTTCATCTATCACCAGGTCAACTTATTCCAGCCCAGCAGGTTCTTAAAATTCTTAACAAATTTGCCTTCACCCACCAGGAGAACTAAACCTTTTGGCAAACTTGAGGTAAATTCATGCTTCACAATTCAGTGATCTTCAGATGTCACTACCCCAGATGTAATACTGCCTCCCACAAAATAGTCTATTTTTTCCACTTCTCCAAACATTGTGTCTTTCCACAAGTCTATACCTTGTACCCAATCTACTCCACTCTCTCCTTGACCTTGTCTTAACTCTACTTCATTCCTCTCACTCCCAAACCATTCCACCCTAAGCTTTGCAGCCTGTGTTCCACATGAATGATCCTCTGCACATTGAGAAGTCTTTACTGAGCATTTATTATGGTTCATTAGCTTAAAGAAACCACAGTCTTCTTGGAGAAAACCCACTTTGCCTGATTTTTGTCTGTTTTGCTTTCCTTTCTGCTGGGATGTGAACTTACCACCATATTTGAGAGTCCACAAGCTTTGCCCTACAACATCTCACCAAAACTATGTTTTCCAGCTTTGCCTTACATCATCTTACCAAAACTATATTTTTCAGCACTTCCTGAAATAGCCATTAATGTCTTCACTCTGTCATTCTCTCATTAACTATTAGTGTCCAATGAAACCTCTTCATTCACTACCTGGTGGGCCCCCATGAAAGCGGAATCAGCATCTCCCTGACTGCACACAGCTGCACCCAGGCCCTCAGTGGCCAGCTGATCCCTAGGCATCACTTTCCCTCTTCCACATTAACTGCATGTGGGCACATGGGTCCCCTTCACTCCATATCTTACCACCCTGCTGGGTATCTTTCACTGTCCAGTGGAAACTGATTCGCATACCTCCCTGTCTCTCCTGTCCTTGCTCCATCCTCTCTTTCCTGTTCTTGCTGTCTTCATTTCCAGCTATGACTACCTCAATGACTCCTCATGGCCATAGCCTGTAATCAGACTCTCCACCACTGACACGGGAAATTCAGACACCTGGTTCTGTGTCACGACCCTCCTTTCTCCCAGTTCCTTTTACTTCTGTTCTGCCACTTACTTGTTCTTTCATCTAATGAAAGTCCAAATTTTAGCCTTCCTACTTTCTCCCTAATTATGAAGCTATCACTGCCCTGATTCTCTTCTTTAGCTTGGATTCCATGATCTATTTCTTCCAGTACACATTGGTCTGTATCTTCAACTTCCTTTCCTTAAGTAAATCCTTTTAATCTGCCTTCCAAGGCAGATTCCCATACATGCATGCATCTGTCTTATAGCCCAACCCATGATCCCAGGCACAAGTAGAAAACCTACCACCACTGGGGGGATTAGTCAACATTATGTATTATTCATGGTCTACCACTGAACTCAACCCTCTCTGCTGCCAGGACTCCCTCATGTAGCTCCCGCTCCCGTTCAGGTCATGAGCAATGTTATAACTTCCCCATCATCCTCACACCATCAGCTGGCACTGTCCCACTCTCTGGCACCTCCACTAGGATTCACACACAAATGCACAGGTCATCTGACCTCAGCTGTCTTCTCCACCACATCCCACTTTCCCCCTCCGTCCTCCTTCAGTCACCTTGAGCTCCTTTGGGTTTCTTAAGTATTTTATGCTTGGGGAGCTCTGAGCATGTTTCCTTCTTTGATCTAAAATATTCTTTTCCACAATCTTATTCTGGATAACTTCTGCTTATCATATAGGTTTTAATTTACATATTAATTACCCCAAGAAGCTATTTAATACCCTCATTCTGGTTTGGGTGTACAAGCTATATGCATTCACCATGTGTACATTCACCATCATAATTCTTAGTGCAAAAAATAAATGGTTATTGTTAATGCATTGAATGAATGAGGAGATTAGTGAATAAATCATTTACTGTCTTCTTACTTTTTATTCTTGGACTTCTCATGGCATTATCTTAAAGATATCAACTATCTTTAATTCTTAAATCTTTTATTTGAAAATAAAGATGGCATATAAGTTATCTACTGAACCATGCTGGTATTTTTATCTGTAGAAATTAAATCAACAAAAAGTCCTATATAAAAAGCACTGGGCATCTGTTAATGATTTTGCATTATTTGTCAAATAGGGCTTTTAAATCTTGGTCCAGAGCTTGGTGGAGGAGCCTGTCACTGCAATGCCATAGCAAAGGCACTGCTCTGTGAAGAACGAGAGGATGCGTCTGCCTTTGATAAGGCATTTGCCAGGATCTTTTGCTCTATGGCAATCTCTTTAGGCCACTGCAATAGCTTTGTAAACGTCCCCAACTTTATACATGATCTTACTTAATGTGATGGCTCTCCGGGTGAAATTTATTTATACCAAATAAAGTTAAACACTCATAAATGGACAATTAGGAGTTTTGACTGCTGGGTACTCAGGCATGGTTGGGCATGATGGGTACTGGGTACTAGGTTGGGCATGATGAAGAGTTCAGGAGGCATTAACTAAGATAAGATATGAGGAACATACTCAGGTTCTCAACTTGTAACTTAAAACAATGAGAAACAAACCAGGACCTAATCTACTGTCCTTCTACCACACATATGTGCTATATTTGTTCAGAGAATGAAAGAGAGGGAAACCATTATTAGTCAGAGTACCTAGCGAAATCATATTGTCAGTTAGTCAGTGACTACTTGAATTGATGCCCCTGTCCGTCATTGGCTTATGGAAAGAGAACTAACAAGATGCAAGCACTGGAAGAATGAGCTTTGGAGTCAGGAAGCTCCAGATGTGTTAGGATTCCTAAAACCTGCTAGCTGTTTGGTATAGGGTATTTCACTTGGTCTCTCTAAACTTCAGCTTCCTCATCTGAATGGATGATTGAATTTGATGTGTGCATGAAGCAGGTAGCCCAATATTTGCAGCAATTAAAAACCACGTAAGATTTGCAGATAAATGGATTAGAGTTATTTAGCATGGGAGAGAAGATTCCTTTTTTAATTTTTTTTGGAAGTTCAAACAATTATGTTGTATGGCTTTTATTCTGTTTAGAAAGCAGAAGTGGGGAAACAGAACAATGTGATCTACAAGCAGTGGGCTCTGAGAGTGGAAAGGTCACACAAACAGCCCCAGGCATTCAGCCAGATGTGATGGCTGCTACTCTAGACACGGACAGACTGGCTGCCTTTGGCTCATTCTGACACCTCTCCCAGAATAGAGTAAGACCAATGGTTCATATCAGCTCCTCTCTTTAGATAATTAAAACAGAGGAACAGAAACTCTCAGCTTGTCACTGCATCTTCTGTAAGATTCAGCCATTTTTGTTTTTTTCATGAAGCCCTTCCAATTGGCTTTGGAGAAGGGCCTGTGAATCGTCCCTGCTCCATCCCACACCCCACCTTTCCAGGAGGTACAGCTGCTGGACATCATCAAATAACACATTACTCTAACTTATGTTCCATGGATGCAATGTGGCTGACCTGGACCTCCCATTCCACAGCTTAGTTCACCTTCTTCACCTCGACCATTCCCCTTTGTCACCTCACTGGATAGCTATGTGTCTACTCCAGTCCTATGTCACCCTGGTGAATATTTGCTCCCTCAACCCAGCATCGACCACGGCTGAGGGAACGAGGTTCTAATATGGCAGAGTTTATAGGAGAGTGTTTTGAGCAGGGATAGGATGGGGAAAGAGTGGTGGTACTTGAGAGGGGGATAAGACAGAGTATGAAGCACATTTGATATGAGAACTAAAAATATAGACAAGGACACTCTGGTATCTTTTAGGCTTATAATAGATAAAGAGGTAGGAAACTATGGCGCATATAATGGCTATAACCTTTTCTTTTTTCCTCCCATAAAAAAAATTAAAATTGAAAAAAAAATAATCAGTTAGTTAAGAGAGTTGAATTTTGGAACCAGAGGCTGTAACATGCAATTATGTTGTGGACCCTGTTTGGATTTCCTGTCTCTAGCCAGAAACCTCCTCATAATGTGGTAAGAGAGGTGAATTGAATTATAAGTTTTGATGAATTGAATTGTACCACACCATCCAATTTATATTTTGAAGTACTAATTCCTAGGACTTCAAAATATGACCTTACTTGGGAAGAGGGTTCTTTCAGATGTAATTAGATAGGATGATATCATACATCATCTGAATAGGGTGGGCCCCTAATCCAATATGACTGGTGGTTATTATAAAAAGGGAAATTTGGACAGAGACATATACAGGAAAATCATCTGAGAATTATGTTGGAGATGAGAGTGAGGTGTCTACACACCAAGCAACGCCATGGGTTGCCAGCATACCATCAGGGCCAAGGGAGAGGCCTGGGCCAGACTCTCCCTTGCAGAGCTTGAAAGGACCAAACATTGTCTGCACCTTGCTCTTGAGCTTCCAGCCTCCAGTACCATGGGGCAATACATTTCCACTGATAAAGACTATGGATTTGTGGTGCTTTGTTTATGACAACCCTAGAAACCAATAGATTTTGAATCTGGACTAGGTCTTATTTGACCTTTATTGTATAGGAATGGAAAGCATGTAAACCTTTAAGGGAACAAATGTGATCAGATGCATTAATCTGGCTGCTTGTGTTAAGTTGACTAGATGAGGGATGTGGGGGCTAGAGACGGGAGTCCAGCAGTACATGATGCAAGTCAGAGGGCCTGGTGTCTAGCAGGTGATCAGTAAATGACTACATCTTAAACTTGCCAGTACTTAGTATCTGGCATATTCCATGCGTCATTTCTTACAACTACCTAGTGAGGAAGCTGATTTCATATCTCATTTACAAGAAAGCAAACTAATGCTCAAAAAGGGTAAGTGATGGTGCCAGAAACTAAGTCCATTTCCAGAATTTAAATCCTTTACCACTACCCTGCATGGTCTTACAGTAAATATATGTTTAACTGAATGAGTGTGTGTATGCTTGAATTTATATCCATGTGCATAATAAGTATGACTGAGCCAAGAAGGATTACTGCTATAGCACAGATTCATCCCTTTAGGATATTGAAATGATACTTTATAGGGAAGGAAAACAAATTAGAAAAAAATGTGGAATGTGCTTAGGCTTTTAAATAATTAGGAATGGATATACAATTTACTCTGCTAAAGGAAAACTAAATCAATAAGCTGGCAGTATCAATAGGCATTGATTTGAAATTTGAATATTTGACAAGTCCAACTTTAAAAAAGTTAAACCTATTTAAACTTCAAATTGACTACTTCTTTGGAGACTTAAACTGATATATTAAAAAATACATCATTTGACTCTCAGGACTTTTTATTGCAATCACCCTCATTTGTCTTTATAATACAAACACAGTTGAGTTTCATAATACTCAGATTTTTAAAAATCTCTTTACATGGGTCACTTTTCCTTCTCATCTGATCCTTTATTGCCTTATACATTGAATAAAATGAAATGGTATCTTCATTTAGTGATGCCTGGCCTGGTTTACATTCAGTGCATATTTGAATATTAAAGATGGCTGAGGGCAAATGACAGTTCTCTGGAATGCAAATTCAGAGAAAAAATGTCACTAAAACCAAACAAAAACGTATGTGAAAAGAAGTTATAAGCTATAGGTAACTGTAAGTCAAGACACAGAAAGAGTAGTATTGTAAGATAAAACAACATTTCATATCCCATGACACTTGTTGGAGAGCACACCCAGTCAGTCTCACAATAGCTTCTGAGAACAATAACACTATGCCCAATGAAGGATAGGTTCAGTGTTGATGGTGACACAGACACAGATCACATCTGAAGGATCTCAAGTTGCTCTTTCACCATTCCCACTATCAGTTTTTCATATGTATGTATATGCGCGCGCGTGTGTGTGTGCGCGCGCATTTAGGCTTGTGTCCTCTATGATGGTAGCCCCATATATTTCTACGTTATGAAATAGTGTACAATCTTCAGAGGAGAAAGTTCACAGAGAAAATACATTATCAGGAATTACCAGCTGCTGTAATACAGCACCTCCAAATTCATGATACACCTTCCAGAGTCTACTAATAATGCACGCACAGAGTAGAAAACCAAACACATGGGTGGAATGCATGAACATCTGCAAAAGAAAGGAACTGCATCTCCCATCATGGAAACCCCAAAGCATTAACATCTTTTAAATTTTCACTTTTCATTACACATGTGTCATGCTTCTGAATATTAAGAACAGCTAGCTACCTAGGCCCCAACTACTTAAATGTATGCTAGAATTCAAAGAGGGAAATAGGTTTATTCCTTCTGTTTATATGTGAAAAGGCTTATGCTGCCTTGGCTATGGGCTGATAGAAATTCCTGAACAGCTCCCAATCCCCCTAGGAAGCTACTGCAGCATAGGGTAGTGTGACAGCTGCTCCTGAGGCCATTCAGCAACTCCCACCCCCATACCTTGCAGCATCTTGACTAGGCATTTCACTGCGACAAAGTTTCTAGATTTGACGTTTGATTTTCAGTCTCTTCCTCTGAGATATGAGTTTAATCCTTTTGGTTAATGAATTAGCAGCACCATTTGCATCAGGGGATAGAACACTTCTCTTTGGTATTTATAAAACCCCTCCTTGTTTACTGAAAAGGAGAGACTCACAGGCAGTTCTGATGACCATGAATCCTTATATTAGGATATACTCGCCTATATTTGGATTGTTTGGGAGATCTGTGCTATTCCCAATCACTCCAATCACAGTCATTTCCACATGCCATACATACTGATCTTTGAAAACTACAACTTAATGAAACAGCTGATGTTTAACATGCCAATGGCTTAGCTATAACAATTTTTAAATCATTTATTCAAGACCATTTCAAAACATTCAAAGAACATTCAATCATTTGGTTTTGGAATATTCCTATTCTACTCATGCAGAACAAGTTAAAGCATACAAATACAACATTTAATACAATATTTGTTGTAAAATTTCAATGTATTTTTTGTAATTTGTCTTTGAAAATATTTGGCAATGTTTTTGCATTTAATTTAGGGTTGACTATACATTGTCAGAAAATATTTCATTTTCTAAGATTTTGTCAAAAAGAAGTTTTTGCCGTAATTCTTGACATAATTATTCCTCACAGATATTTATCAGATATTTGTTTCATTATATTTTATAGGGCTTTTTTGGTGCTTTGCAATAAAGTTTTTGCTAACCTCAAATGTTCTTTTTGACCTTGAAGTGGTTATAATGCACTCTGCATCGTGCATATATTTTCTACTCTTAACAATGGCTGGGGTAGAGACTTCAGATGCTCAATAAATATCCATTTTCTTGCCAGCTAAAAACATTTTCAAACTTCCCTTGCAGCTCATGATCTGAGTGAAAGGAAAGTACACATTTTTGGTCATGCTCTAGAATAAAGGAATCTGAATCTCCCTTCCTGATGGCTAAAATGCAGATAAGGCAAGAAGAGATGGATGGAGCACCTCCTGAGATCACAAGAGGGAATCTTCAGGGAGAAGATAAACAAAAACATAAGGGAATCTAGAGGCAAAAGGTGGCGGAGAAGCCCTGTCAGGTGTGGACTGCTGATGTTTGAACTATCACAGATGGAATAGGAGGGAAGCAATCATACCTTACTTCAGTCAAGGTTGCTTTGCCTTTGTTACAAATGAACTGGCACATTAAGTGGTATTTTGGAATATGTAGAGCTGAATGAAATGACTCCAGCTCTCAAGATCCATAAATACATACATTCATGTGTGTGTGTGTGTGTATACATATATATATATATATATGTGTGTGTGTATACAAATATGGATATAATTTTATTTACATTGCCATTTCTATTAAGTGAATTTGAACATACATGCATAGCATAGTCAAATATGTATATGCACAATTACTGATTACCTTTTGCAGTCAAGAGTTTTAAAACCCATCATCAGATAAATTGTATGACCATTCACACACATACAGTGTTTATCATTGAAATATTATTTATTATTATCTACATTTCATGTAAATCTGATGACTTTGCTCATTGATAGGAACTTTCAGTCAATTCTTCCTATGTTTAGATCCTCAATATTTCGGTTTTCTTAGTAGGTGCAACATAGCATGCCTTATAAGTGGGCTTCTTAATGCATAAATGCATTTGCAAATGAATTCCCAGAACATGCTAATGACATTTTTGTTCTGGATCATTTCCAAAATGGTTGCAAGCAAACAAGCTCATTTAAAAGAAAGAGAGTGAAAGAGAGAGAGAGAGAGAGAGAGAGAGAGCGAGAGAGATACTTGAGAGGCAGACAATTATTCAATAGCTGTTAACTGAAAACATTTGCACATAAATGTGATTACCTGGTAAACAGCATTGGAGTCTGATTGACTGAAACTGGAAATTGAAAATGGACTCCCTTGAAGTTCAAAGCTTTACCACAAATCACAAGAATCATTAATTACCCTACATAGGATCTGGGGAGTTGCCTCTTTGTAGAATCTGCTGCCTTTATGTTCTTGAAGCTAAACTAGAGAAGCAGAGTCCCAGCAAGAAACTAAAAAATTGAATTTCATTAATCAAACCAATGTGTAAACAGAAAGTCTGAAAGAATGCCAGGAATCTACCATTTGTTGATGAGGTATGATTCCTCTATAGCTGCAGCATATGGCCATCATGAAACTGTGGTGTGTTTAATCCAAGTGGAATACAATGTTAGGCTGGCATTTGATATAACTTTTAAAAAACACAGAACCACCATTTTCAAGAGATAGAATTCATATGCATCATTTGTTGGGTTTTTGCTTGTTCGTTTATTGTTTTCCTATTTGTACTTGTATTTATGTTTGGGATTTTAATCACAGAATCAGTATCATGGTTAGGGTCTTAAATGAGATCCTGGGCCTCAGTTTCCTCATCTGTAGAATGGAGATGTGATAGTAACAATTCTTTTTGACGTGGTGGACTCTGAGTGGACATATGCAGTTAACTTTGTGCAGCGGCAAGCACACTGTCAGTGTACAATAGATGTTCAAGGTACTATCCAACATAACAGAAGGTTCTCCAGGTAACAACTAGCCTGGTGAACAGCTGATGAATGAACAAATCACTTTTTACTTAATAAGTAACTTTCATGCTATTAAAATAATGGCTAAGCAAATAAAACCCCTTACAAAGTTGAAGAAGGGAATCTAAATAACTTGTGCATATTCCAATGACTTATAACATGGATTTTTCTGATTTTTCTTAGTCTTTTTAAAGGCTTCATGCACTATACATTCTAAGACATAAATAGTAAGTTAATAAGGTCCTGAACATTTCAAAATGCTTTTTTTTCCAGTTGTGGATGTGTTAATACACAGGATTATTTTGAGAAAATCTTAGATAGCCAATAAAATTTTAACTGTTTCATTCTCTAAGATAAGAGAAAGTACCAGAAAGAGGAAGGGAGGAAAGGGGAGAAAAGAAAAGAGAAATGGAGACAGAAAAACCTGACTGAACAGATTTGAAGAAAACAGAATTGCAGGAATCAGAAAATACCCTGGCAAAGACTGCTGATATAGGCAAGGTCACAAGACCAGGAGGAACTCTGTGTGTGTGTGTGTGTGTGTGTGTGCGCGCGCACGCGCGCATGTAAGCCCGTGAAGCTCTTTGGCTCTAAATTAGTGTGTGCACCATGTGATGTCGGGGTTTCCATGCAAGCACACAGTGTGCAAGTAATTTTTTTCTGATAAGCTGCACTATCATAGATGCACCAGAACTCAAATTAATACTAAAAGAAAATCAAGAAGAAACTCTATGGGATTTTGCTTAAACATTCAGCACTTGTGCATGGGTTCCCCTTGGGTTGTAAGCAAATTTTCTACATCCAAATATTTTTTTTCAAAATAGTTTATCTTAATATAGTCAAGGGATTATTAGTATACAATTCAAAATACATTAATCACAGATTTATCATTTCATATTTTGCTATGGCGAGGCTTATATGACAGTGAGACTTTCAGCTACCTGGATATTATCAATTTCAAAAGAAAAACACTTTTCTTTGTTCCTCAAAATATGGACATAAAAAATTTCATAGAAATTTCCAAAATTCCAGCTACGCTAAATTGCTGGGAAATCTGAAGATTATAGATTTGACTTAAAGCTGCCCAGAGACCAAACTTTTGGTTTGGAAATGTTTATATCCTTTTAAAAAGTTCAGAAAGTCCTCTTGGCTCTCCATAGTGTCACTATGTAAAGGCAAGTTTAGTATTTGGATTATTAATTTGGATTCTTTTATGGCTGCTTTTGTGATGTCCCTTATTTCACTCAAATAGCAGCAACTGATGGGTGAGCCATTGATTATTCCTAAATCTCATCCCTGAAATAATGCATTCTTCCTCATTATCTTATTCTATTTTCTTTTTCAGAAGTATTCTTTCTCTACCCCACTCTGCCACTAAGTGACTAGGTGACTTTGATGAATCTCTTGAAGTCTCCAAGACTTAATTTCAAATAGAACAGATGATACAATCTGTCTCATGGGAACATTATCTGGACTAAGTAGACATAACATGTAAACAAATTACAGGGTATGGTATACAATAAGCACTAAATCAATGTCAGTTGCTACTGTAGTCTTTATGACTACTTACATCTTTCTTTCATCCATTATACAAATTCTTGAAAATTATCTGTCCAGAACTTGGAAAACTTTCCCCATGTGCTCTTGATCAACAATCCAACTAGAGAATTCAGCAGTAGCTCTAAAGTCTAGTGTTTAATGATTTCTCAAGCATCGCATCCTTGAGAAAGTCAGAAAACAGTGAGATTTTCTTGAAGAATTGGCCTGGATGGTGAAAATAGTTTGACTAAAACCAGTGGAGAGATTAGCAGGTGTTGGGAAAGAAACTATGACCCCAGGCCAAATCTGGCTTGCAACCATTTTTTCAAGTAATGTTTTCTTAGATCACTGCCATACTTCATTTAAGGTTTCCTTGTGGGTGATTTCCTACTACAAGAGCAGAGTTGAGTAGTGAGAACAGAAACCTTGGTATGCAAAGTTCACAGTACACTGTTGAAACCATTTGCTGACCCAGGGACCACAGAGTCCCTGAGTAAGGAATCAGATGTAAAGGGAGGAGGTTGTTAGAGAACAGAGCTGTTAATGACCTTCAGAACTGTTTAAGATCATCTTCCAAGGCTCCTCCTTGACTTCTGTATTGAGAAAGGACTCAGGATGGCAGTGAAGAAAGCGATGATCAACTGTAACTGCGACAACAGTGAACATTTTAAAGCACAATTACTTTAAACTTCATTCTTTCTTTCCTCCTGAAGGAAGAAGAACGCTTTCTTTCTAGGTCAGATCGGGAACTTGCTTTCTTGTGCAAAGTTCAAGAACTTCATAAAGATGGAAGAAGGAACAATCAACCTATCTCGCCTTCACATTAGACTCCCCAAAGGTACCTTGGTCTACACAATAAAAAGCTTAACCAGAAAGGGGGGTGGAGAAAAAAGTCTGAGTTGCCAGTGTGCAGACTCACAGGGGGTCATGGCCTTGGTTTTCTGAAAGAAATGCTCCTCTGGCTGTTCTCTGAGAGACTCCAGCAAAGATCTGAATCACTTGATGCATATTCCAGGTCACTAGACTCATTTGTTTGAATGGGATTCTTGGCCAAGGTATTATCATTGGTTCACTCAGTTTTAAATTTATATATGGAAAGGAAGACATTACAGAAGATGCATTAAAGGTCGAATGTTATGCAAGGTGTGCTATGGGAATGGGTAAAAGCTAAACAGTAATACCTATGAAGATGACAGAAGGTCTGAGAGAGACACTACTTGAGCTGGGTCTGAAAGGAGCCATAGGGACCTGTCCAAGATGCAGGTGATGAATAGCATAAAGGACACAGGTTTGAGAAGAGGTTGACCGTGTGAGGGAATCACACATCCTCTGTGGCTGGAAAGCAGTGACCTCTCTAGCAATATTGACACTCCTCTTGGTCCTCAGTGCCATCTGGCAATATGATCATTATGATTATAATTTTTATAGTTGAGGAAATTTGAGATACTCTGAGGATAAATAAATTTGCCTAAAATTATACAGTTTGATAGAGTAACATTATTTGTGTCTCATCAGCAATTTTAAAAATGATCATTTTGTGCACATGTTCCAAGTGTTAAATATTGAATGGGGATTATCTTGGCAACATTAAATATGTAATCAATTTAGATATTCCCGAACATTCATCTATCTATTTTGAGTTGTGTGGAGGGAATCTTAGGAGAGAAAGCTTTACTGTTCAAAGTCTTTAGAAAATTCTTAAACTTTCTATGTCTTTTATTCAACAATTCCAGATTGGATTGCCCACCTGCTTTCTATGTCCAAAATACCTAAACTAAATGGGCTCATTCAGGACAGTAATACCAGGAAACGCCTTTCATTTCATAGTCTCTGTGGCATTTGAGCATACTCTTAAAACAATGGGACTCTATAACTTTTTATCAAAAATGAATTTAATAAAATCATTCATAGTATAGTAGAAAATGACTGATTATAATAGATCTATGCAAAAGTGGTCTTTTTATTCGGCACATAAAGAGTCAACAAAATTGTAAGCTAAGAGAATAGCTTTATAATTTTGAGAATTAAAGCACTAGTTATGTCAAAGGAGGGCGAGGAATGAATGAGCATTTATTTAGATTTATACCACATTATAAGCTTCCTGTTCATCTCTGAACAAGGTTTAATAATTTTAACCAATCATTCAATGAATCATTCAATCACCCAGTATTTTCTGAGTGTCCATTACCCCAGTCCTGGAGGACAGAGTGGATTCATGGGCTGCCCTGGAAGTGTGGAGCTGAGTGGCTAGGGTATCACTCACTTAGTGCTTACTCTCAGTTCTCTGTTAAGCCCTCCATGTAACTGATATCTTTGTTTTTTTCACAGACACCCTAAGCTGTAAGTACTGTTTCCATCACCATTTTATCATGGAAAAAACTACAGCTCAGAGAGTCTAAGTAATTTGTCCATACTCCCAACTAGGAGTTAGTGCTGAAATATTGCTTGGAAGGAACCCTGGCTCTGTACTTCACACTGCTACACCATGAAGATGCCAAACAAGCAGATTTTTTAAAAAATCAGAAAACAAGAGACAGCTGTAATGTGTAAGAAATTCCCCAGAGGATATCACAATTATCATTTCATTTTAATTATTAAGAACTTATACCTTACAAACTAACTTCTTATCTTTCTTTGGATGATTACCACCATAAAGAATTTAAGTTTGGCTTACACTTCAATTTTCCCCTTCCTCTCTCTCTCTCTCTCTCTCTCTCTCTCTCTCACACACACACACACACACACATGCACATACAAAAACACATACATACACATACAAGCACACACATTCATCTTCTCACGATCTGATCATCAGATTGAAAATTAGACAGATATATAACATGCATATCAAATTAGTTCCTTTTAATTATTTGAAAAAAAAAGTTTCTTTTGAAATTGTCTTCATTAAAAGTGACTGCTAATATCTATTATAAAACAAACCTCCCGCTGGTTCTATACAACCTAAAAGCAAATCTAAAAACACAAGTCTTTGTTTCTGTTTTGATTATTCTCTACACAACAGCTACTTTCCATCCTACCAGAGGACAAAACAATGTGTCTCTTAAATGTGTGATGTAGACCCCTGAGAAAGTTCTTTTTCAAATAGAAATTGGACAATAGAAAGCCTCTTTAATTTTCCCCTTCCCATTGTTTCCCACTGCAAGTGTGTGTGTCAAGAATTTAATTGTAGCATGAAATTAACCAGTTATAAAATACTGTACTTGGGCCCTTGCCTTCCGAAGGAAAATGCACTAAATAATTTGCTTAATGGCCTCTAACATGAGACCTCAATTTAATAATCAAAGTGCCCTTACTTGTTGGATGAATTCCTGGTGAGAAATGCTCTGTGTGTAATCCATCAAACTTTAATGGATCACACACACACACACACACACACACACACACACCACCCTCATACTCACAGAAACTAAAATATAAATAAAAATTCTGGAATGCCAACATTAGTTTAAACAAAACATGTCTGGCGGGTGCTGCACCTTGGGTATGCCCACACCTGTTTCCTCGCCCTGCCCCTGTGCTGGACATCCTGTGCTGGACATCCTGTGCTGGACATCCTGTGCTGGACACAGGCCTCACTGACTCCACAGTGGGAGAAGGCATGATCACTCCACAAACCTGAACTCACCACCTAAGATGTTTCTGTCTCCTTTTTTATGAATGCTTTCTCCCTAAATAAATGAATAAATAAATAAATTAATTAATTAATTAATAAAAAGCAGTTTCTGCAGCTGAGGTTACCAAATGTTTGGCTTCTAGAAAACCAGTGCTGCTGTAATAATTAAAGAGTGTCAGTGAAGATATACAAACTTTACTATAACAGAAATTGATTCATTTACTTTTAATTCACAAAACTGCAAGGATTTCTGTTCACAGTGATGCTGCAGAAACACTTTACAATGTATAAACTCAGAGACTAGACGGGAGGGAATAGTTCTCACTCTGCAGGGGCCGGGCTAAAATGTCCTTTCCCTCTTCTGGCCCCTGTTGCTTTTCTCTTTATGTCAAATTTATTTTCCACTTAGTGCTTTGGTTTTATGAGGACTAAGGCAATAAGGGTGGCAGAAGGAAATAGGTTAAAATGAGAGTGACAAAGAAAAGAAAGAAAATTATAACTTGAATTTTGAAATTTAAATGGGTAAATATTGGTAGTTACATTGCCTACTGACGCATTCTGCAATTTTTATTGTAGATGTTTGAATGTAACATATTGATAGACAATGGCAGAGTATAGCTCTTGGAATTCAGGTCTCAAAGGCAATATTCAAAAGTTTAAAAATGCCTCCTTTAATTTTGGAGCCAGGCTAAGTCAAAAACTTTTGCTACAGTACCTAAAGAGGTGTGGTGTATTATTGATGTGGCTATTTGCTTTGTCCTGAGATGATAATGAGAATCTGAGTTATACAAATCAATAATGGAAAATATTTAGAGGAAATACACAAATGGGATATTTGATTAATTTGAAATACTGAAGAAAAACAATGTGATAAAAACTTTTATATTTATTAGTTCATTGCCCTGCTAGCACTTCTAATATAAAATTGCATTTTCTTAGTTCAGTTTTTTCAATATATCTTGAATTTGAAACTGATAATGGAACCACCATTTGACCCAGTTACCCACTCTTTATATAACCAAAGGTATATAAAATCAGTATACTATAGTGATGCAGCCACATCAGTGTTTATAGCAGCTCAGGTCACAATAGCTGAGCTATGGAACCAACCTAGGTGCCCTTCAACAGATAAACGGATAAAGAAATGTGTTAGATATACACAATGGAATATCACTCAGCCATAAAGAAGAATGAAATTATGGCATTTGCTGGTAAATGGATGGAACTGGAGACTCTCATACTAAGTGAAACAAGCCAATTCCACAAAACCAAAGGTCATATGTTCTCTCTAATATGTGGATGCTAACATACAAAAGGGTAGTGGGAAGAATAGAAGTTCATTGGATTAGATAAAAGGGAATGAAGGGAAGGAAGTGGGATGGGAATAGGAAAGAGAGAAGAATGAATCAGACATAACATTCCTATGTTCATGTATGAAGACCTGACCAGTGTAACTCCATATTATGTACAATCACAAGAATGAGATCCTAATTAGAGTAAGTTATACTCTGTGTGTGTATAATACATCAAAATGCACTCCACTGCCATGTATATCTAAAAAAAACCCCCTATTTTTTCTTTAAACTGAGAATTTGAAAGGGGTTTCAAACACTCCCTTATCCCCTAAAGTTCAGAAATGAATGTAAACAAAATGAAATAAAATGTTGACTTTGAGTATCTGGGCTGATCTTAAATGCATGACATTGCATTTCATTAATTAATCTGTGGACTGTGCTAAGCACATGGGGAATAAAATATCTCCAAATCTTCACCATAGGAAATTGTATAGAAAGGGCATATTTTTCCACTACTGACAATATCTTCATGAATAATTCAGTAAAAGAATGAGACTTATATGAACTACATTGACCCTTCTAAGAGTTGAATCTAGTGGAATGTAACTACTTAACACTATTCCTTGTCTACCAGCATACATCACGTCCTTATCAGCAACTAACAAGAGCTTGTGTAGTTGCACACAGAGATAGTTTTATTGTATCAGGTTGATCATTACGAGCCCGATCCTTGCAAGGGTTTTATCTGTGTGACTGAGGTAACCTAACAAGCATGCATTACTGCACTTCACCATTAAAAAATAAGCATTCCTGCACTTGTCCAGGAGAGCATCAGGCTTATGTCAGGGATTTGTCCATGCCTCCCCATGTTCCCAAGGCCATTTCCATTTGCTCCCAGGTTATTGTTGTTACAATAGTTCATACATGCTGTCAAGCTGGAATTGAACTTCTCATTCAATTCTAGGGGGACTGAGGTCGTTCTCTTTTCATGTTAACTAAATCACTTTCTGTTTCCAACCGTGATTGCCAATTGTGTTAAATTAAAGATAGAGGTTCTTTTGCTAAAGGCAACTTATACAAGGGATTGTGTTGATACCCTTAAGCTGACTTCTTTTTAGAATTCTAAGTCACATTGAAATGGAAAGACTTGGACAGATAGGGTCACTGCATTAATGACAAATCCACAGGAAACATTCCTTCCTAAAACCCAATACCACCCTAATCTCTCCTTCCTCCACTTTAATGCAGCTCTGTAACTACACAGCTCAGTGTCTCCACCTCATTTCAAAATGATCTCTTACATGCACGATTTCTCCTTGGAGACTTTTAATCTTGTAAGAAGTGACAGAATACTTTCCTTTCCACTACAGATTCAAAAGCCAGGTGCCTTTATTTTCAGGTCATATGTGAAACAGACTGACTTTCTTAGAAAAATCATGTGGTATCAATTCAACCAGAGCCTCACAAAGCCATATTATATTGGGTCTTTGAAAGTATCTATTTATAATGAGTGTTTCTGGAGCTATTCATTGGAATGATACTAGTCATGGTACCCATCATTCAGTGGAATGGCTCATGGTTAGAAAACACACTAAGTCTCTCATTAAAATATTCCTGGATGTATATAGTGACTTTGTTTCTTTTTTCCCTTCTTGTGTGCGAGTATTTCCACGTGATGGTTACCTATGTACACTACAGTAATGCTCCCATCTGAGGTTTTGGACTCTTTACTATGCTTCTCTGTTTGTATTTTTGTTTTGTTTTGTTTTTGGTATGAGGGATTAAACCCAGGGGTGCTTAACCACTGAGCCACATTCCCAGCCCGTTTTATTTTTTTTTATTTTGAGAGACTCACTTCTGCTTATGGCCTTGCTCAGTTGCTGAGACTGGCTTTGAACTTGTGATCCTCCTGCCTCAGTTCTCTGTGCCACTGGGATCACAGGCAGTGCCATTGCACCTTTCTGGTTGTATTTTTAATTGACACTTTGGCAAGGGTGTTGGGTTGGATTACCCTCTCCCAGTTTCTTTTTGGTAAATTGTTTTATAGCATCCTTGTCTATTGCTTGTCTCCCTAGTCACCTATTCCTTTTTTTTTTTTTTTTTCCTGTTGTGGGCTGAGTTCAGTGAAACAGATCTCACACATCTACACCTGTGTAGTTCAGTCTAACTCAGTGAAAAGAAATTTGTCCTGAATCAGGGGAAATTCAGCATGGCAAGTATTATTGGTATTGTGATTTGAGTGGCAGCCGACTGACACTTAGAGAACAATTTATCTACCTGAATTGGACTAGACATCACTAATGCACATGGCAGATTGATTGTACGACTTTAGTGGACGTATTCTTTATTAATGAGATTCAGTATGATTTGCTAAAAAGGCTTTTACTGGCCAGTCATTTTCTCTCCCCCTCCCCCATTTCTCTTTATCCCATTTAATCTGTTGAACAATGTACCATGTTTTGAAAGTATGTTCCTCTGCTTTGTTTTTATCTGAAATACTTAGGCTTTTTAAATAACTGTGGACACACTGAACAGAACAAACACATTAAAAACTAAAGACTGGAATTGAAACAGATTATAAAGGAAACAGAAACAATGAATGAAAATCCTACTACATTATTAAGAAGGAAAAAAGTAAAATTACATGAAAAAGAAGAAACAATCGAATAACAATATTTGACATTTGAAAAAACTACTTTCTGGAAACGAGTGTTTTTGTATGAACCAGGGTTATATATCATGGCATTGTCTTCTAAACAAAATACTTTTTTTTTTATTGATTTAGTAGATCTGCTGGGGTTTGGGAACTTCAAATAGGACTCAGGAAAAATCAGCAGAAAAGTCAGGAACTGTACATCTCCTAGCTCTGCTTCATCATCCAAAGGCTTCTAGACAGGAGAGAGTAATTTACACTGATCAGGCTCTTTTCCTCAAACACCTTAAAGGAAACAGGAGTATGAATTATTTCAGATTCTGGTCTCACCCTGAATAGAAGTCTCCTACTGTAGGATTTCTAGTCTGAAATGGGAGGAGGATAAAAGGGCCGTCATTCCCCTTCTCCTGAGTGAAGTGTCTTCATATGCTCTGATCACTGTAGATATTTCTCATTATGTTTTTTTTTTAATTTCCATTATAGTTCATTTTTTTGTAAATCACAAAATGCCATCACTCCCCTAAATAAGATAAAGTACTAGTTGCTGAGAAAAAATGTTCTCTTCATAATGACCTAGAAAACAACTTGCTTGACAAGTGATTCCCCATCTTGTTTTGTCATTTATTTCCCAAACAAGTACTATTGCAGTTGTGTTTTATAAATAGGCATTCAAACATGTTTTTAAAAATTATGTGTGAATGGAGGAAGTTTAGATTATGTAGAGGAAAATGAGGGGGCGGAGGTATGAAAAATGGTGGAATGAGACAGACATCATTACCCTATGTACATGTATGATTACACAAATGGCGTGAATCTACATCGTGCACAACCAGAGAAATGAAAAGTTGTACCCCATTTGAATACAATGAATCAAAAGCAGTCTGTAAAAATAAAAAACAAATAAATAAAAATAAAATTATGTGTGAAATATGACAATGAGCATCCTAGGAAGGTAAGCATTCATCCAGGAAATTCCTAAAAACTCAAGGTTCTCCAATCACAAGTGGCTCCTTTTTTTAAAGAAGTGGACATGTCACAGTTATGAACCAAGGAGTTGGCGGCAGGTCGAGCTGTCTCCCCAGACTCAGGGCAGTGGAGACCACCATGGGGCCAGCCTCCCCAGCATCCTCAAACCAAAAGGAAGGGTTTATAGTTCCTGCAACAGTGTTTATAGTGAGACGTGGAGAACGTCCTGCCCTCCTGAAGGGAAATCAAATGACAAAACACCAAGAAAAGGATTGTTTGAGATTTTAGCTCCTGTAGATCCAATGGATCTATCACTGGAATTCATTATTTATATATCTCTTTAGCTATAGTCTAAATGATAGAGCAATTTTACAGAAACGATATATTTCCATGAACTAAAAATTTAACAGTTCCTGTGCCAAGAGGGTAAACTTTCAAGGTAATTCACTTAAAATCTCTGGAAATGTATTAGCAGATTACATGGTGAATATCACAGGCTATGCCAGTTTAACTGTTCCCTTCAAAACCGTTATTAGTGCACTGAATGAGCTCAAGACAGTCTGCACTGACAAATGTTTAAGAACCTACTATGTGCAAAAAATAGCTGACCTGCTCTTGGAAGTTGATTTAATAATTAAAATATAAAACTACTGATTATTGCATCCTTTGGAATCTGCATATGCCAAAAGTTTCCTCCTGTCATTTTAAGTATTTTAGAAAAAACATGTTTACAAGGACATGAGGCAAAATGATAAAGTAAAATGGAAGTCACAGTTGGGGGCTGGGTACTGGTGTCATTTGCAAATGCTCTAAACAATCTATCCTTTCTCCATACTGGTTTTTTCTGTAGGTGGAACCTACAGAACCCTTCCAAACATGGTGCCCCATGTCATTATTAATGGAGCCACATTGTGTGATGAAAATGACGGTGATGGTGACAGGAAAGAAATAACAGTAATAATAATAATGCTAAAAATAGCACTCTATTTTTTATAATACTCTAGTAGCTTCCCCACTAGTTTCTCCGCAGTTTTATGTTGTATCTGTTCCTTCTAACAGCTGAACAAAATGAACATTGTTTTCTCCAACAAGAAAAAGTAACATTTAAGAGTTAAGGAAATTTTGATGGATATCACTAAAGCTAGCAAGTGAAGAAACTAACCCTATCTTGAACTTAGACCCTGGAACCTTCCCTCTCCTAAACTCTGTTGCCTTCTATCTATATCCAACACTCCAAATTTAGTTCTTACAACAAGTTTATCCAAACACCTTCCAAGTGAAAAAGTGTCCCACCTTCCAAGTGAAAAAGTGTCCCGTGAGAATCAATTAGCAAACTAATTATTCAAGTCTCCATCATTGCCAGAAGGTCCTCCGTCAACATGACCAATGCTAATAATAGCTGAATCTGTTTTACAGCAATTTCCCTTTTTGAAAATGTCAGGCTTCGTGCAGGCCTACTTCTGTCTCTTATCTGGTTTCTTAAATTAGAGGAGGACTATTAGCTCGGGCCTGAATTGGAAAGCCCCCAAGTGTGTGGATCACGTAGCTCTTAGAATCAAGGTCTCTGACTCCACTAACTGCACAAAACAGAGACCTGCAGGCAAATTGTTCATTTGCTCTGGTTAATCCAGTCGCTTACCCTCCATTTGCTGTTCAACGGATATAAAGTTTCAGTTGCCCACTGTGAAAAGTTCTAGAAATCTATTGTATCTATTGTTAATAATACTGTAGTGTATGTTTAAAAATTTCTAAGAAGGCATATTTCATGGTCATTTTTCTTATTGCAATAAAAAAATCTCTCCTCATACATGAACATATAGAATGTATGTGTGTGACTTTTATAGTTTTATAAGAGTATTTCAAATTTCTATTCAAACTTTCAACTTCATACCTATAACTTGTCAAAAAAGAACCAGAAAATTCTAACGTGCATTTTAAATCATGAGAAGCTTAACATCTCAAAATTAATGTGTGTAAAACCTTTCCAGAAACCTAATTCTCTGCTCTCTTCCTCATCTCAGTTAGTGGAAATGCCATTCTTTAATGTGATTCTCACACCCTGTGGCCAATCTGACACCAAATTCTGCAAATTCTACCTCTAAAATATATCTCCATTCCCACCACATCCAGTACATCTGGTTACTCAGGTCCAAGCCTGGGTTTTTTCTCAGTTCAATTGTTTTCACTGCCTCTAAACTGATGTGCCTACTCCTGGGCTTGCTGTTCTACACAGCAGCCAGGATGATTCTCCTTGGGCACATCTCATCCCAGTTCCACCCAAAATCCCATCAGTAACCTTCATGCCCTGAGCTAACACCCACCTCATTCCACTCCACCTGCTCTGCTCTGTGCAGCCATAGTGATGTCCTTGACCTTCCTTCAGCATGCCAGCAAAGATCCTTCCTAGCACCATGATCTCTTCTCTTGGCAGTTCTTCTTCCTGGAAACCTGTTGCCCCAGACAGCTCTTTGGCTTCTTCCACTACATATTTCAGATCTTCACTCAAATGTGACTTCCTCCCTGAGCCTTGTCCTGAGCAAACTTCTTCAAATTGTACTCTTTCCATGACCCTGATCTCCAATTCCCTGCTTTGGTTTTTTGCATAGAATTTATCACATTCTAACTAATTTACTTGTCCTTTGTCTGTTTTCCCTGCTTTTGCCCCATCACCATCCCAACATTGTAAATCTCTTGAGGGCAAGCATTTTTTTTTAATTGTTTGGTCACTGCTTTAACCTGGGCACCTGGAACAATGCCTGGCATAAAATAGATGCTCAATAAATGCTTAATAAAACTTCACATGAAAATATTTCACATAAAAATGAAATAACTGTGCAACACATATGAACAAGAGCCTAAAGAAAATTAAAAGTCTCCTTGGTGATATTCTTCATTCAATGCTGAATCACTTCATTTCTTATTCAAACATCAGAATATGCTAAGTGGTATACTTAGCCTCAAATCAAAGACTAAAATGCAATTTACTAATTAAAATAATGGATTTTAAATGCTGGGCTTTTTAACTTTTTTTTTCAATCTTCCTTGTACATTTTATTCCAAGTGATTTTCTTTCTTTTTTTTTTTTTAAGTGATCTTTTTTTTTTCCTATGCTTCATAGCAGGCTGGTTATATTCATATTCTCGCATGGACATGAATATTCTGTTATTTATTGCCTAATATGAACATTACTGAGAATAACTTTTAACTGGAGGCATGTCTTTCAAGCAGACATTCATCTTTTTGAGGGGAACTTGACTTGCCTTCTACGACTCATGATTAAAATTCATTTCAAGGCACCCCACACATTTATAATGGAGACATTTTCTTCAGGCCACCTCACAGTTGGACAGAGGCTTGGAGCGAGTTTTATTAGCATGCTCAGGCTCCACTTTAGCAGCTTCAATAGTTACATTAAACATGTTCTCCCAGAGATACTGCGTTTTTAGTCGCAAAAAGGAATATCTCCTGACTTATAACCTAGATCTTCAATGGTTTCTTTTCCTTATCTGTTTTTGGAAATATTTTTAAAAGACCATCATTAATTAAAACACTTAGAATATCCTCCAATAACCTAACCCACCAAAGAAACAGCACGTAGAACAAAAGGCAATGGCCTTTGAGGATCATCCTCCTAGAGACTATGTAACCATCTCTAAATATTTAACAGTAATGCTGCAAGATTACCTTAATGTGTCCAGTGGGTTTCTTCTAAATCATTCAGTTGTCACAGGGCTGGATATTGGGAAGGTTCACTTTTCAGAGTTCAGTTTTCACGCTCACTGGTCCCTATGCAGCTGTGTTCTGAAAACACCCTCCTCTTGCCAACATCTGTCTATTTATTTCAGATGTTGAACAGACACTGTACTTCCTAATACGTAAAGTAAGTGCCAGGTCCGGGTGTAGTTAAAGATCAAACAACCAGCAATACAAAGAGCTCAGGAAAAGTATGTAAGGAGAGGTCTCCCTGGGCAAGAGCCTTAGAGTTCCTCATGCTGCCCCTAATTTGTCCTGGCAGGTGACTGACGAGAAGTCAAGGATCGCCACCATTACAAACATAAGCATAAGGTAAATTGTAGGTTGATGAGTTCTGAAGTTCAGATTAATCATCTTAGGACAGTTAGTGACCTCTACTGAAAACAAGAGGCCAGCAAGAAAGACATCACATTTGCCTGGAACTGTAACAGTATCACCACCTGCAATATATATATATATATATATATATATATACACACACATATATATATACACACACATACATGTATATGTATATATATATTTATACATATAAAATGTATATTATATTTATATATATGCAAATTAAGTCCTTATGAATCAGTTTTGCAAATATGGTTTCTGGCTCAAAAAAGAACAATCAGTGAGGGATGGACAAAGCAAGTTATTCAATTTTCTCTTCTAATCATATGATTCTATGAATAACCCCCTCCCATGTATTTGGTACTATGACCAATTTTACCCCCATGCCTGAATACACTGTTTAGCTTTGACAAAGACAATCCGGATGCACAATTTTAACATAAAAACAAGCAAAGCAGCTTGTGGCCCTCTGAAATGATTAATAGGAAAGTGATTTGAATTAATCACAAACACAAGAGGAAGCCAAAATTAGAGAGGGTTATTAAGATACTGTCTGCTGTTTAATCTCGCCCCATATCAACACATTAACCTTGTTTTCTCTGCCTGAGCACTAAGTCCTACAGCAAAATTAGGTCAGAAACTCACATCAGATCAGATCAGTAGAATCATTGCGTGCAGCCAGACCCTGAGGAGCTGCAGCTTTGGGTTTACTTCTGGATGGTGTGGCTACGGGCTTCTTCCTGGGCTTCTCTGAGTGCAGGACCTGGGGCAGATAGATCCCCCCCCCCCTCCCACCCCACCCTGCCGCACTGAAAGCCTGTCTGTGCAGGATTTGGAACATTTGAGCACTGTGTTTCTGAACCTTTGTTCATTTAACTGTCTTCAACCACCTGTGCAATGATGCTTCAACACCCCTTTTCATATACAAATAGGGTGCTTCATTTTTTCTACATGTCCCCAAGGAAAACAAACCCAATGAGATTAGCTATTTGTGAACAAAGTAGCAATTTGAGCTGCACCCAGTGGGCATATCATTCACCAAAATGCACTTCAATAAATATTCCCTATTTCCATGATCTTCTGCCACCAATCATGATATGATTCTGAAGCCATACATATCTAAAATTTATGTTATGGCTAATATTTCTTCAAGAGCTCTCTTTGTAATTATGTGTTTCAGGGTAAAGAAGTGGTCTAAAATAACAACCGATTCACTACATTGTCACAACCAGTTGCTTTTGGGGAAGAAATGTATTAACAATAGAAAGGCACATATTTTTGTTTTTTCCTAATAATTCAAAGGATGAACTTTACTGTCTTCTGGTTTTCTCTGCATAACAGAATTCTGAAGCCCTCAAATATAAATAACTTTCAAATATACCTACTAATAGGAAATTGCATGTGTTTTTAAAAGGAAGCTGTAAGTAATCTAATTCCTTTTCTGACTGTCACTTTTAAAGAGGAAATATAACCTCAGATAGATCCCTTGAGGGCATCCACAGGGAATAGAGACGTTGCTAATCAGCCTAAGTAGTCCTTTGTGTCAAAACCACTTTGCTAAAGTCTAGAGCTGTCTTCCAGACTCGCAATGTTTGGGGAAATTTCACTAATGCAGCATTTGCATTATTAGAAAAAAAAAATCCAGCCCCCTCCTATAATAAAATTATTGTCAGAAAGATATGTACTGGGAACAAATTTTAGTTTAAGGGATATTTCCTTGTTTCCAAAATCATATGACCAATAACAAAATGAGAAGATGCAGGGACTAATTTCAGAATTCAGAAAGAAAAAATATATTTGAAGGGGATCCTAAACCCCAATCATACTTTAGGTATGTAGGATTTAGGATGATTTTTCTTTATTTGGCAGGGTGGGGGTACTGGGGATTGAACTCAGGGGCACTCAATTACTGAGCCACACCCCCAGTCCTATTTGGTATTTTATTTAGAGACAGAATCTTACTGAGTTCCTTAGTGCCTCCCTTTTGCTGAGGCTATAAACTCATGATCCTCCTGCCTCAGCCTCCTGAGCCACAGGGATTACAGGTATGTGCCACCACACCAGACTAGGATGATCTTTTATTGCCTATCACCTTCAGTGTGTATCCTGACCTGATGGTCTCAACACAGGGTTGCCTGTAAATAGTGAACATCAAGGGGACCTAACAGGTACACACAGGTCATCCTTACAGATGGGGCCCGAGTCTGTTCTCACTGGTCATTAGCCTTCCTGTTGACTTGTCCCTGAGCCAAGTTGATGGTTCAATACACTCTCAAGCCTGTTTCTTACTTTTCTCCTACTCATGTGACAAACAGAATTTCGTAATCCATCTAGAAGGACTTAGTTGGAAGCTACGGGTTCTACATGTTTGTTTTCTTATAGTTTTTTTTAATGAAAAATTAATCTCATTTAACAGTGCCTGCACAAAGCCATTAGGATTTTAAAGCAGAAAAGATGAACCACAGAAAGGATTTTTTTTCTTCTCCATTAATTTTTTTCCCCTTTTAAGTCTTTCTTTCCCACCAAGTGTTATTTGGAGCTAAAACACTAACACCAAAGCATCACTTTTTATTTATTTCGTATTTTTCACCAAGCAAGTGTTTTCAGTAAAATCCCATGTGAGAAATGGAAGTGAAGGTATAAGAAAGTTAATAGTGACAAGGGGCTCAAGTTAGTTTAAAAATAAGGAATTGGGCTTAGAAAGTCTAAGTGACTTAGGTCGTTGAGAAAGTGAGGCGGATCTTCTCTTTCTAAGAGCTCAGTGTTTTAAGCCTCCCAGCTTCAGCACAAAAGGCAATTCAGCACATATGTGATCCAGAAGGTCAATCATATGAAATCCTATTTCCATTTTTTAAGCAATCCTTGGCAGTCTGCACATTTCTGGAATTGCAACTGGCATATTTCACAGAGAATTATCATCAATGCCGTTTCAAGGTCAGACATGCTTCCTCTTTAGAATCTTGTCATTTATAGTTCATATATTAAATCATAGTATTTATTTTAAAAGGCATTCAGGAGACTCGTTAAGTAAGCTTAATTAATGAGACTGTGTTCATTAGTGCCACATTGGATTTCCTTTACTTGATATAAACTGCATGGTAAAAATATATCAAAATATGTGTGAGATTTTGTTGTGGGTATTCTGCATCTGTCACCATCTCTGGAACCCCCAAACACCCTATGCAACTACTGCTGCTTTAACCATTCCCCAAAATTAAAAATATATTTCTTATTAGAAAAGTTGAGTCATTCCAAAATGTATGTTAAGGGGGACAAAAAGAGATTATTAATATTTTTAAATTATCAAAACCTCAGGACATTGGTTGCCATGTGAATAAAATAAAACTGAATTTGAACTTTACAATAAATGCTGAGACTGGACTCTCTGATGAGATACCCCGTCCCTAGGCAGTGCCAGAGGCTTTGGACCCCTCCTCCCACCATCCAACCATGGCTTGACTGGCTTCCTTCACTTTTCTCCAGGTAGGCCCTGCCCAGCAATATCCAGAGACATCTACACCCTTATGCTGTATGTGGGTTTTGCTTCTGTGGACAAAAAAATAAATAAATAAACAAACAAAGAAATCAGAGAAGTGTCAGTAATTTTGGAGGCTCTACTAGTATTCTGTTCCTTTCAATAAGAATTCCAGAAAAAGATCTGGGGTAGGGCAAAAGAGAAAAAACAGAAAGAGATGTAGCGGGCAAGACACATACTACATCTTTCCATTCCTGGCACATGTAACAATCACAAGGACACTAATGGACTGTCCTTTGGGCTATGACTTACCTCACTCAGGACTGCCTCCCATATGTGTGCCTGTTATTTCTACCATTACCATCTGATCTTGCCCTGTGATTGCCTTTGAGGTGAGGGCTGAGTGTGGGTAGTCCCAGGGGGTGAGGCTCACTGCTGTGGGACATCGCTGTATGCATTGCCTCGGTCATCAAGGCACAATCCTGCCTTGCACCTTGGTCATCTTCCCAGCACACTGTTTTCCAGCCAGAGCTTGTCCTAAGCCTCGGGCTCCTGCTTTCCCTTCCATTATGCCGCTGTAGCTGTACTAAACCTTCGGGAAGGCAGGGAAGCAGCCCTGCTCAGTAATTCTGCCCTTCTGTTTCTCTTTCCACTACTTATTCTCAGAAGTCCTGGTGTTCCAACACATTTCACTCCCATAGTTTGGCTTCTGATTTAAGTTCATGCTATGACCTTGGAGAACTGGACAGGAGGCCTTTCTAGGTTTCATTCATTCTCCCACACGCTAGAGCATCTTGTCTTTGACCTCTGCACGGTCTGTGCTCCATCCATGATCCCTTGCTTCCCAACTACCCAGGACATTCTCATAGTAGATGTTCTTCCCTAAGTCATCAATGCTTCCCTCTCTAGGGTTTCATGTACACCAACATGCTAGTTTTTGTGCTTCCTACTGGAACAAAATTAAAACCAAACCAAACAAAACCATAAATCACCTTTGCCCTCCAACTACTCTAGTTTTTTTTTTTTTTTTTTTTTTTTTTTTACTTTGAAAGTTCTCAAAACAGTTCTCCATATTTTGCTTCAATTCTCTTCTTATTTTCTCCTGAAGACAATTCCAGTGGGCTTTGTCCTCCAAAAACACTGTCCTTATCCATATAGAATTGGCAAAAGGCAACAGTGAATTCTTAGGCTTCTGTGTATTTGGTCTATCAGCAAAAGGTCTCTCCTCTAACCATTTTACACTCCTTTGGGAAGTATCTTTACTCTTGCTGGTTATCCTGCTCCTCTCAGTAACTATAACAGCAATTCCACTTGATTCTTCTATCATTCCCATTAAATGAGCAAGTAGATGCCCCAGGGAACAGTCCTAGGTCCTCTCCTCACCTCTGTGTAAATGTAAGCACTAGCTCCCCTCCTCCCGGCTCCTGACTACTAACCCTGTGGAATATGACTCTCACTCTTATACCTTGGCTTTGATCGCCACCATGAATCCCAGATTCTTTATCCAACTGCCTGTTCAGACTCTCCCCTTGGGCACTTGAAAGGCTTCACACAACTGACCAACCAAAGCTGAGCTCCTGCTCCCCAATCATCGACCCTAAACAGGCTCCTTTTTAAGTCTCTGCCATATCATTAGGTGAAAAGATTATTGTCCAGTCTAGGCAAAATCAAAATAAAATAGAAAACTACAGAGCAAACCTTTAATTGCTTCCTCTTGTAATTCCTACATCCATCAATCAAATAATTTAGAAGTTGCCTGTATTTTGATTATTTTACACCAACTCTACTGTTAGCATCCTCGTCTAAACCACCATCAGTGCTTACCAATTAGCACATAACATGAAGGGTGATTTCCTTCTCGTTTTTCTTTTCTTCCCTCTGTTCTTAAACAAGACCAGTTCTTCTGTCAGGGCGGGAGGGGTGATGTGGAAGTAAATGTGCCCAGATCATTTGGCTCTTTTTTCAATTCAATGTGTGTTCTGAGCTGTCTTTTTTATGCTCTTTATCATAATTCTGAAAAGTATTGCTTATTAATCCAGTAGGAATCAACTCAAAGTTCACATAACTGGGTTTCCTGGACCTCACCTATGTAGTGACAGGGTTTAGCCATGTCTCCATGTATACAAATTCCTGTTCTGTGTGTATTGGACTTTAGACTTCCCCTTGTACTATTGGTTATGCCCCTTTGAACACCTGATAGTAAACCATCTAAAAATTAGCCATTTCCATTGTCAGTATCTATATGTCTGTAGATAGAAATCTGCTGAAGGTTGTTAATGAAACAGGAGTTGTTATATGGATAAATATGTTAGTATGGGGTACATGGGTGATCTCTAAACTTCCAAAGAATGATTCAGCAAATAATTTCATTTATATGCTATGCTTATACAAGAAGTAGTTGTTGAGTTTTAACACCAAAATTAGGAAACTCCAGATTGTAGAGCTGAAATTACTTAGAAATCATGGCTGTCCTTTTTGTTTACAATTTTGAAAAACTCAAAATTGAAACCAAAGTAAAATGCTCACATACAGGAGACCACCATAAAGAGTCCACAGGAAAAAAAATGTCCCAAGGACATTTGGTGCACCCCAAAAAGGGTAAAAATAAAATCTAACACAGTCCCCAACAACAAATTAGTTCATTTTAGATTAACAGGTGCAACGGTAAAAATGTTTATCAACTACGTAATTGTGCAAATATTTCTCGACCTGGGAATAGAATACATTTCTATTTTAATAGTTCACAGGAAAAAGAATACACTTTTTCAAAACAGTCTTCCATAACTTCTTTCTAATGTTATTTCCAAATCTCTCTCTAAAATTAAATTAATTTTCACAAAATATTGGAACGATGCAAACTTACTCCTAACTTTGTTTCCTTATAAGCATGAATAGGTCATCATTAATATAATATTCACAGAGAATAAACAAAATATTAATGTCAGATTAGGTGAAAAAAATCTACCATGAACTACCAAAATATCTTAACTGTTTTTCAGTTATGCAGCTAACTGATAGAATTATTTCCTATGTTTTAGATTTTTGCATTAGCAAATAGATTCCACCAGAAGAAGCAGGACTTCATCAAACACAACAGGTAAGTCTACATGTGCCATTGGCCAACATAGGCTTAAAACACTGTAACATGCTGTTTGTTGAAAAACCAAAACTCATTCATCTTTTGGTGACTGTGCCCCAGAACATCTAACCTCAATTATTTTTTTTTTATTTTTATTTTTTGCTTTTCATTTCAGGGGATCAAACCCAGTGGCACTTGACTCCTGAGCCGTATCCTCAGATCTTTCTGGTTTTTTTTTTTTTTTGGAGAAAGGATCTTGCTTAGTTGCTTAGGGCCTCCCTAAGTTGTTGAAGCTGGCTTTGCCCCAGCCTCCCAACTGTAATGTCAGGTTCATGAACTTGCAGCTGGTAGGTTTTGCACCATAAACATAATTCATTTGAACTAATCTGGGATACCTGGCCAAGTAAGAGGTGGTAGACTCATAAAATGTATCACAGAGCACACACTGAAGATTCCACCTGCCTCCAGACGCCACCAAAGGCTAACTATTGATGATATCTGGTCATATTCTAGGGAGTCAATGAACCCTATTTTAAGGTAAGAGCTGTAAACAAAGACCATTGAAGGTGGGCCTTTTCAAGAAACTTTAGCTATTAAAGTGGAGGTGTGTTAACATGCTCTTCCCAAGAGCCCGATCCTGTGTTTGGAAGAAATTGATTTCCCGTCTGTACCTCCATACGCACAACACACAAGCAAGGACTTGCAGCCAGCGGGAGGACCTTGTCAGCAGGCGGGATGGTACCCTCGCTGCGGTGGAACTGCCACCGCCACCTCATGCCATCTGGTCTGACCGGCTCTGAGAGCCCCCCTCGACCAGGGGACACAGCCTCAGCAGCACCGCAGACTTCTGGTGTGCACAGAGCTTAGAACACGTCGATGACACTTACCGCTTTATCGCTTCTTCCTGTCTGCGGCGCTTCTCGTTCTTCTCCTTCAGGTAGGCCAGGTTCGTCTCGTTCCTCAGACGGTCGTTCTCCCGGGCAATGTCCGAGGCATTCTGAATCACCAGGCCGTCGTACGCCTTCATCCCCAGGTCCTCGATGTACTGCAGGAAGGTGTCCAGAGCAGCCTCCTCCGGGTTAGCACTTGTCATCTTGGAGGGTCGCATGCAGAAGGAAGCTTCCTGCAGGGGCAGAAGGCATCGTGACTTCAGTTCAAATGGGGAGAAAAGCAAGGTGCAGTCTGCCTGACCTGCGACACCCAAGTCCCCCACTGTTCCAGCAGGTAGGTTCCATTTGGAGAAAACATCTCCTTGGACATTACAGTCCTCTGGCGTATTTCAAGTGTTATCATTGAATGCTACCTGACTATCAAACACTCCCTCATTAGCAGGAAAAAGTTACTGGACTGAAAGCAGGTCAAAGTTACTGGACTGAAAGGTGATAGAATATGAAAATATTGTGTATGAAGATAGCTATTTGGTTTACATAATTAAAGTCATGATTTCATTTTTTAAAAATATGGGTTTTGTTTATTTTCAGTACTGAGGATCCAATCCAGGGTCACTTTACCACTGAAGTACCTCTCCTGTCTTTCTTTTTTTAAAATTTTTTTCAAACAGCGTCTTGCTAAGTTGTTGAGGCTGGCCTCACCCTTGTGATCCTCCTGCCTCAGCCGCACCAGTCACTGGGCTTACAGGTGTTTGCCACTGTGGTCAATGCAAAAGGGTTCTTAAACCAATAAGACATATCAGATGCAAGTTTCATTTATTACAGTCATAAATACGTTTCTGTGCTATTTCATATAAATGATAGTTATTTGAGAAAATCCTTTTTGCATTATATGTGCTGTTCTTAAAATTTTAAAATAAAATCTATAAATCTGAATTTTTCATACAAAATATAGCAGAGATATTTCTAGTATAATTTCTATGGGACATAATCCATTTTGAGTCCTCTCTTTTTCCATAATGCTCCTCAATAACTGCTTTATATTATAACTTATTTTAATTCAAATATTGTAGATCATCAGGACCTTGTTAATCCTGGTCAGTTTGGTAACACAAACAGTGATAACTTGTTATACCACTGCTATCTGAAGGCTTAAAGAGAACCAGGAATTGAACCCAGGGGTGCTTATCCACTGAGCTACATCTCCAGTCCATTAAAAAATATACTTTTGAGACAGGGTCTAAGTTGCTTAGAACCTTACTAAATAGCTGAAGCTGGCCTCCAACTTGTGATCCTCCTGCCTCAGCCTCCTGAGTTGTTGGGATTTCAGATTTCTGAGAGATCAAAATCATATCAAATCAAAACAAAACAAAATTTTCCACCATGGTTCTCTCAACCAGTACATGCTAATCTCACCTGTAACATGAAGGTGGTGGTAACTCCTATTCCCTGTTGGTGTGAAGATTAAGCTGAGGACTGTGAAGAGTTTAGAATGAAGTTCAATAACAATGCGCAGATAAAGTTAGCTCACAACATATTGAAGGTGTGGGAGGAAGAAAAGCAGCACAGTAATGTTAACTGAATGTGTGTGCATGTGTGAATGGAGGGAGGGGTGGAAAACAGGAAGGAAGGAAGGAAGGAAGGAAGGAAGGAAGGAAGGAAGGAAGGAAGGAAGGAAGGAAGAGCCAGCAGGCTGTAGAACCAGCATGCCTTGAAGAGGACCTTTCCAAATCACTGAAGCCAGGGGTTAAAGAAACTGTGCTTTAATCCAATAAAAATAGAAGCAAAGTTAAATTAATTACATCACTACCAGTATTCTTTTTTATTTTAATAAAACTTACTGTCTTTGATTGCATATTCACTGTTATATGGAAAACTGGTATATTTCAATCAGATTGAAAAATCAAAAGCAAAACCAATTAACAAGGAGAAAACATTGGTCATTGAAAAGCTTTAAATAAGTTTATGCCTTTCACTTTCTTCTAAAATCATAAAAAAGGTGTTTTGAAAATATCAGTCCAACTATTTAATGTAAAAGTTGCATTTTTTTTTCCATCACAAATCATTTTTATTCTGGACTTTTTAACAAGCATAATCAGGTTTTATAACCTGGATTGTAGCTATGGAAATTTCACTTCTTATCAGAGTTTATTAGCATTCCAGCTGCCAGTCAGTCTGTATTTGAAGCTGTCCAGAATTTTAGAATTTCCTCCCCAATCTAAAAATTTTTTAACCTGGAGGCTGGTTTTGTTTATAGACTAATGATTTTTTGGCTATGTTAAAATTTTCTTATACTTTGTTTGGTTTTAAGCCCTAATGGGTTAGAGATGAAATGGTCTTTTAATTCCAACTATCTAATGTAATTGAATTGTATTTTGATATTAGTCCACCAGATTAGATGCTTAAGTGGTGGACACACTGAGGAAGAGAAGATTACTGCTACAAATGATTGCAATTTCAGGGAGGGGAATGTGAGAAAATATTTCTCAGAGAGTTAAAACATTACTGTTATTGGAAATTCATTTCTACCCCACATTCAACACTAGATGTGCCTGGATTTTTAAAAAAATCAGCATAACTTTATGGCAATTAATTTTCCTGAAGTGAAGCAATCGAAGTCATTATTACCAGGATGCTAGCAATAATGCCTCAGGCTGGAAATGATCACTCCCACTCTACCCTCTAGCAAAACTCTATTTTTCCCAGTTGCATGAGGCATTATTATTATCCAAAGGTTTCTACTTTTTCCCTAAAGTTTTCCTCCAACCCAAATGACACCAGTTATTCTGATAGTTTATATGTTCTGATTCTTAACAAGGTTAGTTGTTTACTTCTGAACATTATCTTGCTTAGTGGTCTTTCAAATTGTTCAGACTTTATTTTTGTTCTGAGAAATATTTTAAGTACTACTATTACAAAATCATTAGACTATGAGAAGTGATATTAAGTTTTTTTAAATGGCGATGAAAATTTTTGAAATGAAAATCTACCATAACATCTAGTAAAACTTCACAGTATGAAAATAGAATGGATACTCATGTGACCTGATTCTAGAGAAGTCTTCCTTTCCATTGTCATTCATTTATTCAAGGAGGTGTTGAGCACCTGTTGAGAACCAGGCACTAATGAAGGCAGAACTGTCCTAGATGTCCACACTACAGTGTAAGAGCACCATAACTGACTGCATGGATGTGTGATTAGGACACAGATCCAGGTGAACTTCACTAGTTGGTCATGCACACTTTATTTCCTTGATTTTTGAGGATAAACAAGGAACACTTTCAATAATAAAAAGCAGTCCTCAAACATGAACTAGGACCCTCTCAGTGCTTATGAAACACACCTTCCTGTCCAAAATGTGCTTTGTGCTGTTGGGGGCTCTGGGGCCATCCAGGAGGGCAGAGATGAGAAGTCTGGAAGTCTGGCCTAAAAAATTTCAACTAAAGAGTTTCAAGATCTACTACTGGTGTAAGTTAATTGACTTCTTTAAGCTCAAATTTCCACATTAAAAACAAAATTAAAAAATAGACAGTATTGGAATTCACTACTATTTTGAAAATTCAGTTACAAAATGTTTATGTGTTCAATAACCATGATCGCAACTATTAGTAACACAGTTATTAGATGCTTTTCCAAATTCTTAACTGTACACAGATTGTGGTTAATGACAGCATAACTCCTTGATAAAAGTGGTTTTACTTTTAAACAGAGGTGAGTAGACTAGTACAATTCAACTTAAACACATATGTGCAAATGGAGCCCAAGACAGAACTTAATCCATTTCCCCACCAGTCAAACACTTGTGGTCAGACCACTAATCCACTGTCCCCCTTTATCCACCTCTGGAAAACAAGAGCACTGGGATCTATCAACAATAAAACTCTTTCCATCTCCCAAAACTTTGCACTCGACTTTTCCAGGCAACTGATTTATGAGCGAATAGATTCAGGTCCTCGCTAAAGAAAAGCAAACCTCATGTTAAGTGTTGACTTAATTTAAACTACCATTTGATGGAGTAAGAATTCACAGTCAAAGCAGGGTTGTGAATCTGTCCATCCCAGAAACGTATATTTCTGGCTGAGATGGTTGTTGAGTAAAGTGTGTTTTGCACCTGGCTGTAGTGTGACTGTTGGATATTAAACCAAGTCCACTTATGCTCCACGTCGACAAGCATTTTACAAAGGTTTGTCTTCAGCACCCACTTTCTAAGTTGGCATCACAGGAGATCCTACTTGATAAGAGGCTAAAGGGGCGTCTCCTCTGGGTACCATCTAGATATATCTTAGTATGAAGAATCTGCTCTCCTAGACCTCTGATTTCTGTATGGAGTAGCAAGAATGAATTGGGTGAGCTTGAAGGGGAACATTTGCTTTTGGATGGGAAGCTCTTTTAAATGAGCCAGGATGTGTCTGCAGCTCACAGCAAATCTGATTTTAGCCCCACCTACCTACACTCATGGTGCATTGGTTAAAAACTGGCTATCTGTGGTCTTCATTTTTTGGAATGCACCATACTGATATCCAAAAAGTACATTGCTGTTTGTATTTATTAGAATTTGTGGCCAACATTTATAATTCATATTGGGGCCTCTTCTGAGAAAGGACCTAAAATGACTGAGTCAGAATCCCCACAAAATCCTAAGATAACTTCACATCCTCATCTTCCTCAAAAGGAACAAGAGACATTCCTTTTGTTTAATTTTTAGATTAAAAGAAGGCCATTCTTATAAAAGCTACAGATATTGGTTTAAATTCAACTGGATGACTAATTGTTCAGCTTTATCTTATTCTATTCTTTCACTTTGTTACTTATATCCTGTTGACCACACCCTTCACAGAAGATTACTTTTTTCCTTTCCCAAAATAATAAATTTTGCTCAACTCAGCAAAGATGCATTTTAACTGGTGGGATTCTTACCATATTCTAAAAACTAAGCATTCAACTTTGAACTGAGTCAATAACCTTATTATATTCTTTTTTTTTTTTTGCAAAACCATAAATACTTCCTGTTCTTAACCTAGAGCTGAAAGTAACACTATCATTATTCCCACAAAAATAAAACTACCCATTTCATACACATGTGGAACATAAACTAAGTGTGTCTGAATGTAATCCATGGAAACATAAAAAAAAAATGAAATTCACTTCCTTTCTTCTTCTGTAGCTCCTGCTTCCATCCAGGGAATACAGAAACCTAACATACTCTATGATCCTTAGTGTTGAAGTGAAAAAAAATAGGAAGCATTTTTTGAGAAATATGAATGTAAAAAAGAATTTAGCAAGGAACATGAATCTCTGTGGTACATCCCCTTTGTCAATTAAGGTATACACTGAGTGTCGTCTTGATTTACAGAACATGGCACCAACTCAGGTCAAGCTTGTTTCCCCATGACAGAAGGCTTCTGGTATATTAAAGAAAAAATGTACAAAAAGAGACAGATAAATATTCAGCATGCCAGCTTTCCTCTCATATATATTTCAGCATTTTTTCCTTTTGCTTAAAATTCCGAACAAATCCTCCATTCGCATACTATCATGTGTTCTGATATCAACTACTCCAGCTCCATCAGGACGGATGTAGATGGATGTGTCCTCTGACTTGTCAGGCATAGACTTATGTGGACCCTTCATTTTAATTTAAAGAGCAGAGTTCTGTACATACTATCATCTGAATTCACTAATCACTAACCTCCTGGGTATGGTTCCTTTTTTCTTCTATAAGTGTTTACCCAGAATTTCTGAAATAAAGTTGTTTTCTATCTGAAACTTTGATTTCTCAGGATATAAAGTCATGACAATGCCCTTAACCTGGATATTTGCCACCTAAACTGTGTGGTAGGGGAAGAAAGAGGTCTGGCTTGGGAGAGAATTGCTCCCTGATACTTGAAGTTCTATAAGAAGCTTTCTGAATTTTAGGGCACAATTAATGCCACAAGACAATCTTAGGACTAGAACAAGGTGCAATTTATTTTTCTGCTATTCCTATGGTATTCAATAATCATAAAAAACATAATAAATACAAGGGAATGCATTTCCTGATGAAGGGCTTTGCTTTTTACCTTTACTTCAAATTTATGTTTTCATTTTATTTGCAGATGGGAAAGTTTTCTCATCTCTGTCCTTTATATATTTCTGCAGTTTTTGAACACCTCTCTTAATGCTGTATAGAAAGTATTAGAATCTGAGTGATTAAAATTTGATTTTCCCTCCCACTCTAATCATTGCATCTTCCCTGAGATCGAGAATCTTATTTTGCCTATTAGTATTGATCCAGTAAAAGTTTCCCAAGGCAATTTTGACTAATTTTGTTGTTGTTCAGCAAAGATAAGACTCTTTTACATTTTGTACATGCACTCAGATCAATTTGAAAACACATTATGAGTGAACATTTAAGTATTTAAGTAATCAGGCTTCATATGCATATGTAAAATGTATATGCACACTGCTATCTAAAATTTGCTGACTTCACATAGTAGGACCAAATCAACAGACTAGATAGATAGTCTAGTAATAACCCATAACCTGTGTAAATCACATCAAAATTGTTTGTATGATAAAATCTTATAAAACATTAGTGCTATAATTCCATTTTGATTATGCTCAAAATCCTTTCCCAACTCCACACATGGTCATGCTCATTTTCTTATTCTCAGTGTCATCAAAATGCAGCTGTTCTGCCCCAAATGGGAAATGTTGAAGTTACAACCAAGAAGCTTGCTGAGGAACTACAAAGGCACTGATTGCTTTTTTCTCAGAAAGCAAATTACTTTGCAGTGAGTTCTCTACTATCTCCCTCTCCCAAATGGGCAAAATGGGCATAGAGCATGTAAATGGAGCAGCATCACAAATCGGATATCCCCCCAACTTCCAGATTGTCATGGCGGCCTGCTGCTGGTCTAAAGAGATTGCACACTTCTACTAATACAAGGGCTCCTGCAGAGTGCTTGTGGCTGAGGTACTTTTTGGAGCCTTGGACCAATTGATTCCAGACGCTTACAAGGCAGTATTTGCAAAGTAGATACAGACCCTTGTATAAATTGCTGACTGGAGCTACAACAGAAACCATCTAATTGCACTGGAAATCTGTGATGAATTGATTGATTTCAAACAATAGTCAACCATCTTTTCTCTGGGATTTTCACACCTCTTCTCTCTCTAAACTTAACAAATGTTTCAAGTTCTAGGACTTCCCTTTAGACCCTTGCAAAGCTGCAATATTTTCCCTTGGGTTTGTTTTCACTGATTTGCTGAACTGCTTATGTCCTTCACAGAGACCCTGTCTCTGCCAAGTGGGATAACATGTTGCACTTTCCACAGAGAAACAAAGTAACTTCTGCATGTATGTTTTCTCATTAATTTATACAGTTAGCACTTAGAATATCATATAATGAAATAAATTGGAGTATTGGCTAAAATATTAAATATTAGGAAAGCAGTTAATGTTTACTTTTGCTTTTTATTCATTATTCCACACTACTTGGTTATAAATTCTTGGATGTAAAAATGACTAAAACTATATCATGTAAACTCTTCAAAAAGATATTCTTTTAAAAAAACACATTTATTAAAAATTAGTTCTCCAAAGCAAAAGCAACTTTAAGATTTCCCAATGAGAATAGATAGCATTTTTAATGTAATGATTCTTCCAGATACAGAATACCTGCATTTCTTGTATTTACAATATTATAGGTAGTTGGAAAAATGAGAATGGAAACACTTCAACAAATTAAGCAAATGTCCTAAATAAAACCTAAAATTCTACAGAAAATATTCATTTGGATAAAACTAATGAAAGCTTCCTGGATACTGACTGAAAATGGATTTCTCAAGAAGGTTTAGAACTGATCAGTCAGGAAGCAGCAGTTACAGTTTGGTGTGTGTCTGGTAGTTTGATTTTCTTGTGGTAGTATGTCTCTTCTGAGAATGCAAAATTGGCTTCTCACTGCTGGACAAAGTGCTAAGAGATTGTTGTAAAATATTTATGGTATGGAATAGTGGATAAATAGCCAGCATGCACAACTTGAATGCCAATTAATACCCTGGAAAATATTTTCAGTGCTTTTAATAATTCAACATGGCTTATTTTACTAATGAAAATCTCTTTTAACCATTTCCATGGTAATGTAACTAAGTGGGAAAAGGAGTAAAAATAGCCTGAGGCTCACTGGATGCCTTCGCTGTGGCTTTATTTCTGCTCCACCTCATAAAACATGCAAACTTCAGCATTAAGTATCCCTAACTAAAACCCGTTCCATTTCATAACCAGGTTGCTTGATCTATTTCGTGCTGGATTCAATCGGCATGCTTAGAGAATCTGAAAAATGAGATACATACCAAAATTTAAGTCCCCAGGGAGAGCTAAGTGCAATAATCAGAAGGTGACTTCTGTGTGTCAGAGCCCTCTCACGGCTGGTCTCAGGGCAATTCTGTAGGAGTAATCCAGCACCATAAGAGACAGACTTGTAGTTCAGCTCAGTTTTTCTTCAATTAAAGTGCATTGTGTCTGGATGGGGAAAGTGTCGAATCCCAGATTCTTCATCACTAGAGATCAGAGCGTTCTTGATGTTCTTCCTATCAGATAAAATGGCCTTTAAAGTTTGCTAGGAAGATGCAGTGGCAGAAGACAGGTGCTGGCTTCCTTACATCGACATTCAGAGAAAAGAGGGCATAGCTAATGGGTGGGGATGAACACACAGCCCCTCTCCTTCCAGGTCCAGCCAGGAAGAAATTGGATGATTTTACCCACTTTGCTACACAGATGATTACAAGATGCGAAGCAATCACCAGGCTGGCTAAGGTCCCTCATTTGCTTATATTCTGTGAAGACAAAAATAAATGAAAATAAAAATCAGAAGCATCCTTTCTAAATGTCTCCTTTGGCCAAAAAGATTCTCTTTCTCATTGCCACTTACATACAGAAGGGTTGGAGCAGCCTAGCTTGTGGCAACGTCCCTCCCCCGTGACAACCCGCGCGCTCTCTCTCTCTCTCTCTCTCATTCTCTCTCTCTCCACTCCCTCCCTCCCTGCCCCTGACTCCCTCCCTTCCCGCTTCTCTCTCTCTCCTCTCCAGCTGCCTTAGTCGGTTGATGCTGCTGCTGATTAATCAGGGATTCTGAAACAAAGAACCTACCTTCTGAAATAAGCGGTAATCTCTCTCCTCTGCTTCTGCCCTCCGTCTGCACTGAACAGCAAAGCCGCCCGCATGCTAGCAGCACCTTGGATAGTTCCTGCTCCCTAGGCCCATTGGAAACGGTGGAAGAAGCGACTGAAGAAATGGCAAGAAACCCGAAAGCAGCATCGTTCCACTTTGGATTTCGGCTCCCCGGGGGCTCCCATCCTCATTAAAGGCCTCACATCTAGGCAACAGAACCTCTCTCTCTTTTATCCAACTGAGCTGAAGTCTGATCACTAAATAATCAAATGAGAAGAGGGGAAAGAAGCCCCCTCATTTATATCCACGAGAGCACTAACACAATCTTCATGCTGAAGAGCAATATGAGTCCACCAAAAATTGCTGTTCTTAGTACAGAGGATGTTTAAGTTAAAAGCTTTCCTCCCCTGGTGGGGCTAATAAAAATGAGCAACAACTTAAAAGGAACATCCGGATCTCAGTTTGATGCCCTTATTTGATATCAGTTTTGCCTCCACCCTCCCTGCACAGCCTAGCCATGCACACAATCACTGCTGACGTACTTCAGGCTGCTGCTTGGGGGAAGAGGGGAGGAGCCTGGTAACCTCATCAAAACAGCTTCATGCCACCTGCTCCCATGGCTTGAGAACAAAACTAGCCCGCTTGGGAAGAACACGCACAGCGTTCACGGGGGAACAAAGGTCTCCCTGGAGTGCACACTTTATTTTACTAAAATAAGAGCCAAAACTATAATTGCACATGTGCCAGTAACTCCTATAGACTCCCTGCCGAAATCATTCGAAGTCATTCTGTTCACTACTTTTCCCAAAAACTCTCCTCATTCTGTTTTTAATATCTTACTGAATATCTACATATAAATCAGACTATAGCCACAGCTTACATGTGTGTGTGCGCATGGGTCTATACACATATATAATATGTGAATATGTACATATATACATACATATAATATATATGTCCACACATGTGTGTACGTATTGAGTCCTCAGTTTTTTATCTAGCCTGCTTATCCTCAAAAAAAAGTAGAAAATATAGATTTTTAAAATATATTTAGCTTGTACTACAGTAAAAAATAAGCAATAGGTTTATTCTTAATAATAATTTTGAGAGGAAAATGGGCTTATTATTCATTAGTAACCTGTACATTTTTCCCTTCACTTTTTTCCCCCAATATCTCTCATTGTAAATGACCTTCACTTGTAAGTTGATTTTCCCAGGAGATAGATATCTAGATTCATAGCTACTTTCTTAGAAAAATGTGTTCTGAAAAGTCATTTTTCATGCATCAACTGCTCTAAAAATAATAAACTAAAGTTTGTTTTCCTAATTCTTAAATGCCATCTGGGACTATGCTATGATGTTGTGAACTTGGTTTCCTTGATTTGTAAGTATCTGGGGGGAAGTAACATCAGCACACTGGAAAACGATCATGTTTTGATCTCATGTGTTTTAAAGTAGATTCATTGAGCTCGTCACTTCTTTCTAGGTCTTGGGCTTCTGCCTGTGGTAGGGGCAGGATTTCTGCTTAATGTTCTAAAGTACTTTGGAAGATTAGACAGATGAAAAGAAGGAAGGGAAATAGAACTGGGAAAGGGAGGCAGCTGCATTTCTCGCTCTACCTCCCCTATATGCTTTCTCTCCTCCCTCTCCCTCTGCTCCTGCTAATGCCCCCCATCCCTCCCCCTCCCTCTCCCACCTCCTCTCTGTCTCTCAGGTCCTAAATCCTTAGCACATTGCAGAAAAGTGCCTCAAGTACCACTTCTAATCTAGCAACAGCCACCCCACTGTGATCAAGAGGTTTACTAATGTATCATTCTTTCTGGTACTGAAGTGTTCTTACAAAAGTTGTCTTTCAGCACATGACCAAAGGTGCAAAAGATTCTTTATAGGGAAATTATATAACAGACTTTTAAGAAGTGAAAATACTTTATCATGTCTAATAATTGTATCAGGATCGCACGGCTGTATTTTGAACTATGAAGAGTTTGGACAAGCAAGTGTGAAGCCCATCTTCCCCATACGAGGAAATAATTAATAACCAGGTACATAAAATAGCTTGCTTCCAGCTGCACACCCATGGGCTGCCCAGGGGTAGGAGCCTAGCTCACTGGGTGGACTGTGGCTCTCATCAGCATTGGTCGGCACAGTGGTCTGTGTTGCCTTCATTTATGCACCAGAGTAAATCAAACACAGTGAGGTGAGATTGACATATAGCTTCTAAGAGTAAAAGGAACCTGTTATTATTGTACCACAAAAAATGCCAAAAGTATTTTTATCCCCCAGATAAATAGCTATTTATAATAATGAAAGCTATTACTTGAAGTTTAATATTTTCAACATTAGAAAACAACATGATATTTTCTCCCATTCCTTCCTTTTTTCTTCCCTTTCTTCCTCCCCCTCACTTCCTTCCTTCCCTCCTTGACTCTTTTCCTCCACCTCTTCATCCCCATAGCATAGAATGGGACTTGGGGACCATCACATCATTTTCTGAATGCAACACTCTTTCATTCTAGGTCTCAGAGTCTGCTAATTAGATAATTTCCTCTTTGGAGACATACTAGTGTGTGGAAGTTTATGGCAACTTTGGGTCTTGGTGTCCAGAACTACTTCTTTAGATCTCACTGAATAAAACAGGGAAGTATGTAAAATCAAATGCAGACCCTACTTCTACCCACTCCAATACTACATAAAGAAAAATTCACTGGACTAGACTAAAGTTGAAAACCTGTATATTAAGAAAAAAGGTATGAACTCTGGAGAGCAGGATGGAGATTCCCGAGAAAGCATGGAATGGAAAACCATTTGACCCAGTTATCCCACTTCTTGGCATATATCAAAAGTTCTTAAAATCAGCATACTGAAGTGATATGGCCACATCAATGTTTAAAGCAGCTCAATTCACAATACCTAAACTATGGAACCAACCTAGGTGCCCTTCAACAAATGAATGGGTAAAGAGAATGTGGTACATGTACACAATGGAATATTGCTTGGCCACAAAGAAGAATGAAATTATGGAGTTTGCCAGTAAATGGATGGAAGTTAAGACTATCGTGTTAAATGAAATGAGCCAATTCCAAAAATCCAAAGGCCAAATGTTCTCTCTAATATGTGGATGCTAATACACAAAAGGTGGTAGGAAGAATAGAAGTTCATTCAAGGGGAAAGAAGGGAAAGGAGGGTGGATAGAATAAGAAATACTGGAATGAATTGGACGTAATTTTACTGTATTCATATATAAATACCCAACTAGTGTAACTCCACATCATATACAACCACAAGAATGGAAAGTTATAGTCCATGTATGTATAATATGTTAAAATACATTTTATTGTTATGCATATCTAAAAAGAAAAAAGTAAAAGAAATAGAATAAAGTTATAAATGGTCCAGTATATTCAAATTATATGTTGGTCAACATAATGACTCTGGTGTCCATAGAACACCAGTCATTGAGAGGTCTCATGACTTGATAGGTCTCTTAAAGCTCTCAAGTCAGGGTAGAATTTAGCTTTTACTCTTATACTGACATAATGAGTTGACACTTTTAGAGTTAAATAGGTCCATTGTGTCAAGGCAGAGGAGGAGAGGCACAGCCCTGAAATGCTCCTTGTTCTACACATCAGTTGGGTGGTAAGGAATGCTATTTGTGCAAAAGTGATGCAGATGAGAACTGTAAGGATGGACAGGGGCAATCTAGCTGCCTACATGTTAAAGTGTTTATTCAAAAGCATCAAAAGATCCTCTCTGAACTCATGTCATAATTTATAAAAAAGTCTTTTTAGATTTTTTTCCCCATAATCTGTAGTTGTTCTATTATTCATTCCACATTTAGCTTAGGGAGGTGACCCCTTTGTTATAATAAAATTATTCCACTAGGGAAAGAGCTAATCTCCTTCCCATCCAATCAGGATTTCTAAGCATTCTGGTAACAGCATGAGATGAAAGTCTTAGTAGAATGGGAACCATATGCTCCTCGTGATTTTTCCCTATGACAACGAGATGGCACACAAATGACTTGGGGTCATGTAGCAGCAGATGCCAATTAGGGTGCCCCAAGATCCAAGCTACTCAGTGTCTAAAAAAAAGTTTTAAGTTTTAATGATATGCAAAAACTACATTTACAGTATCAACAGAGCAAACTGACCATCAAAGGAATACCTCATGGCAAGAAGTATATGAATAGATCCAACCATCTCTCTTTCATTATGTCCAGCTAATATTTTCCTGTGATTATTTCAGAAATAGTATAAACATATTTATCTCTATACTCAAAAACAAAAAAAATATTGTTAAAAAAGGATTTGCATATCTAAAGAATCACGCCCCCATTCCAGCCAACCATTGATTTTCTTTGAATGGATGATATCCACTCAAGTTTCAAAACTGTGTCTTTCTTACCCTGGTACCATCCTAATTTATATACTCAAAAGCGGGTGTCTGTTCTCTGTATTGTGAAATATCCAGTGAATAATTAAAAAGTCGTGAGACTTCTTTCACACGTTGCTGGACACGTCTGTTTCATTTTTCACATGTACTTGTTAGACACTCTTTAAGGACAGGAATTCTTCCTCTATATTCCCTGGGTCCCCCCACAGAGCAATTGCCTCTAGCCAGTGCTAGGGATTTGTTGAATGGAAGCATAACTCCAGGTCTTGACAGTTGGCATGTCTTGCATAAATAGAAAATTCAAAGGAACTGTAATGAACATTAAAAAAGAAATCAACAATGAAAAATTTAAAGTAGCAGTAGCCAAACTAGGGCAAATTGGTGCATGCCTGTAATCCCAGTGACTCAGGAGACTGAGGCAGGAGAATCATAAGTTCAAAATCAGCCTCAGCAATTTAGTGAGACCCTCAGAAACCTAGCAAGATCCTGTCCCTATATAAAATATAAAAAATGACTGAGGAAGTTGCTCAGTGGTTACGTGCCCCTGGATTCAATCCCTGGTTTAAAAAAAGATATGACAAAGTACGTCCTTGAAGAAGGGATTCTTTAAGTTTTCTACCTGAAAAGTTCAACGTAACCAGTTGGAAACTAACTAAAAATAATGAGATAATTTCATAAGAAGTTCAACTACATATACAAACATGAAGAGCTTATATATAGAAACAATAAAATTCCTTTGAAATGCTGTCTTGGCTCAGGGGTCTATAATAAAACACCACAGCCTATGTGGCTTATCCAGTTCTGGAGGCTGGCAAGTTCAAGGTCAGGGGTTGCTCGTAGCTTTGGTTTTTGATGAGAGTTCCCTTCCTGGTTTGTGGTTGTCTTCTGATTATGCCTTCTGGTTATAGCTCACATGATGGAGAGAGGAAGAGAGAGATACCACAAATATCATCATGTTTGAGGATTTGAGCTTCAATATGTGAATTTTTGGAATACAAACAGTTCATAACAGACAAAAATATATGGGGAAAGAGAGGAGTTCCTTCTTCTAGAATAGAATCAATTCTTGCATGGTTCCTTAGTAAATCCACTGCTAGTGAATCTAATTCCAATTTAAATAAAATTGATGTTGATGGAACTTGAAAAGCTATCGGCAATATATATTCCTAACTAAATATTAAAATATCCTGCAAATCTACATTGATTCTATTTCACCATAGTACAAAGCTTGACTGGAAATCAATAGGAGAAGTTAAAAAGTTCAGGAAAATCATATATGGATACTTAGCACATGACAAACATGCATATCAATATGTAACAAAAAAGAGGAGCCTTTGGAATCTGTGGGTTTCCATTTGCTTTTTAAATGAGAAGACTGGGTCAGACTGATTTGGTGAGTGAAAATGTCACTGATGCATTACTGAGTTGGCAATATCTGGGATAAAGATATAAAAATTTGGAAGCAAGTCTGAGCTTGTGGGTCAGGTAGGGTTTGGAGGAAAGTCATAAAGAAAGGAGTAGGTTGTGGGTGGAAACACAACCTGTGTAATGAAAATACTTAAAACAGGGGTTAGGAGATCATGTCCTTCAGTTTAGGGGCAGGTGGGTTTCTGTGATTACCTTACTTGTTACTGAGCCAAACCTTGCACACTCTCTCAGCTTCTTTCTGCCTTATCAAAGGCAACAACTGTCTGCACATCATGGTCTTATTTAAACTCATAAGTATTTGAAAATACCCATCAACAATTAGAGAGAATCATGGAAGAAACAAATGAAAGCTGGAGCTCACAATATATTCTCCTGCAAGGTTGTTTTCATACCTCATTTAGTTAATCCAAGTGTATTTTTTAGAGGGACAAAGGTGGCCATGGAAAGTTGGTCACTTAGGTAAAGCATGAGGTTTCCGTATGTTCTCAAAAAATGACATTGGGCCAAAATCCAAAATCGTCACTCCTTAGTGTCCCCTGTTCTTGTAACTCTAGTTGACTATACATTGAAATCCAAGGTGTTCTTGGATCAACTTTTATTTTAATTGCTTTCTCTCTGGGATGTCCAACTCCCTGTCACTTCTGTTCTATCCAGCTGACCCTGGAGATACATTCACCTGGGTTTACATCTCGGCTTCGCTTGTGGGCTGTGTGATCTTGAACAATTGTTTTGTTTTGGTGCTTCAGCATCCTCATTGGTAAAAGTGTAAATACTATCCATGTTAGAGTGTTGTGATAATTATACAAATTAATATCTGCAACAGGCAAAACGTTAGCTCCTAGTCCCCTTTTTAGTTATCTTTCATGCATTTTTGTTACATATTTTATCTTAATAATGCACTTATTATGAATCAAGTTCCTGTTTGTCTCTGCTGTTACAGAAAATTTCTCAGTGAGAAGGGTATTTGATCTTGTTTTTCTCCTTACTTACTCATTCTAATTATTAAGAAAGTTTTTTTTTTTTTTTTTTTTTTTTTGGCAAAGAAAAAGTTTTCAATGAATATTTACTAAGTAACCAGGACTTATATGGGGGAACTTTGATCTGTTCTCTGATAACCCTCTCCGTCCTAGACTTGTTTCTTACCACTGAATGAAGCTTAGTTTGGATGTAATGTACTTCAGGCCTCAGGGAAGGGGACGTGGAGGATGTTGAGGATTTGTGTGGACAGATAGACCCAATTCTGTGTCTACTCAGTGACCTGTGAGCACTGAGGAAGAGTCCTTTCCCCAAGTCATTATCCAATGGAGACCAGAATAATTTCTTAATTTCTTTTCTTCACAAGTTTTGTCTTTCTCAAACCTTTACTAAATACCTTTTCCAAGGTATTTGTGTTCACATACAAGTGAATTCTAATTTGAAGTTATCAACTAGTTTAATGACTCTTTAAATTATAAACAGATCTCTGACTATCCAAGTAAAACTTGTATTTATAATACCTCAACTTTTCTCGCCAATGCTAGAGTACCTAGGCAGAAATACCATGAAATGATAGAAATGAATCATGGAGGAAGCACAGTCTATTAATTTATAGCTACAAAAGTTGCATTTTCTCAAAATTTATTTTTTTCTTCTCCATTCACAATAACCTCAAAAAAAAAAAGATCCTTGGGAATCAATCTAACAAAAGAGATGAAAGACCTCTACAATGAAACCTTAGAACACTAAAGAAAGAAATTGAAGAAAACTTTAGAAGATGGAAAGATCTCCCATATTCTGGGATAGGCAGAATTAATATTGTCAAAATGGCCATTCTACCAAAGGTGCTATAGAAATTCAATGCAATTCCAATTAAAATTCCAATAACATTCTTCATAGTAATAGAGAAATCAATCATGAACTTCATCTGGAAGAATAAGAGACCTCAAATAGCCAAAATGATCCTGAGCAGAAAGAGTGAAGCAGGAGGTATCACAATACCAGACCTTAAACAATATTACAGAGCAATAGTAATAAAAATGACATGGTACTGGCACCAAAATAGACAGGTAGATTAATGGTACAGAATAGAAGACACAGAGACAAACCCACATAAATACAGGTATCTCATACTTGACAAAGGAGCCAAAAACATACAATGGAGAAAAGCCTGTTCAACAAATGGTGCTGGGAAAACTGGAAATCCATATGCAGCAAAATAAAATTAAACCTCTATCTTTCACCCTGCATGAAACTCAACTCAAAATGGATCAAGAACTTAGGAATTAGACCAGAAACCCTGTACCAAATAGAAGACAAAGTAGGTCCAAATCTTTATCATGTTGGCTTAGGATTAGACTTTCTTAACAAGACTTCCAAAGCACAAGAAATCAAAGCAGGAATCAATAAATGGGATGGATTCAAACTAAAAAGATTTTTCTCAGCAAAGAGTAAAATCAATAATGTGAAAAGAAAGCCTACAGAATGGGAGAAAATCTTTTCCACACTCACTTCAAATAGAGCACTAATCTCCAAAATTTATAACAAACTTTAAAAACTTTACACCAAAAGTACAAAGAACCCAATCAATAAATGGGCCAAGGAACTAGACAGACACTTTACAGAAGAACATATACAGGAGATTAATAAATATGTGAAAAAGTGTTCAGCATCTCTAGTAATTAGAGAAATGCAAATTAAAACAACTCTAAACTTTTTCTTACTCCAATTAGAATGGCTATTATCAAGAACACAAATAATAATAGATGTTGGCATGGCTGTGGCAAAAAAGGCACACTTTTACATTGCTGGTAGAATTGCACATTGGTGCAACCACTCTGGAAAGCAGTGTAAAGATTCCTCAGAAAACTTGGAATGGACCTACCTTTTGACCCAGTTATCCCACTCCTTGGTTTATACCCAAAGTATTTAAAATTAGCATACTTCAGTAATACAGCCACATCAATGATTATAGCAGCTCAATTCACAATAGCTGGACTGTGGAACCAACCTAGATGCCCTTCAACAGATGAATGGATAAAGAAACTATGGCATATATACATAATGGAATATTATTCAGCCATAAAAAATAATAATATTATGGCATTTGCAGATAAATGGATAGAATTGGAGAATATCATGATAAGTGAAATAAGCCAATCCCAAAAAACCAAAGGCAGACTTTTTCCCTGATAAGTGGATGATGATATATAATCGGGTTGGGGGGGTGGGGGGTGAGAGATGAATGGAGGAACTTTAGATTATGTAGAAGGAAATGAGAGAGGGAAGGGTGGGGGTATGCAAAATGGTAGAATGAGACAGACATCATTACCCTATGTATATGTATGATTACATGAATGTTATGAATCTACATCATGCACAACCATAGAAATGAAAAGATGCATCCCATTTGTGTTCAGTGAACCAAAATGCAGTCTATAAAAATAAAAAAAAAATGCATTTTCTCAAATTTTATTTTTTTCTTCTTTTAATGTTTGAGATGAATGGGATGGAACCGAATATCAAGCAATTAAAAGACTTAAAGCTATGCCTCAGAAAAAGTAATATAATGGCTTTAGAAAAATATTCAAGGATGAAAGAAAGAAAGTGAACTACTTTCCAAGCATAGGTCACATTGGATCTTAAATGTAAGAAACTAGCAGCAATATCAGAAGGAAGCACAAGAAGAAAGAGAAGCACAAACCATCACTGGAGGAAAGGAAGAGGGAAGAGCTAATTTGGGATGTGAAAATACTCCTGAAGACATTAGACACCCAATGGCTGCCTACTCCAGGAGTTGCAATCAATAGGTGCACTATAAATACCACTGACTGAAAAATGTTTAAAATAGAGACAAACACTCCTTCCTCCCTCCCTCCCTTCCTTCTTCCCTTCTTTCCTTTTAATCTCCTCTCCTTATTATCAGTATACCTCCCATGGCTATGCAGCACAAGTTTAAATGACTTAAATGGTAAAGGCATGAAATAAACAATGAATTAAAACTAGTCTTTGGTGAAAGAATTATTCCTGGCTATCTAGTGAAGAGGCTTTGGGACAGGGAAGGGACAAGCAATCAAAATGAGAAAAAGGCGTCTTCACGTTCCATATATTTTACTGTTGAGTTTGATTTAGTCTAGCGGCCTCTGTTAAATATTAAGTTGCAAACTTTAAGTCCTTCCTGTACACAAACAAAATATAATTCTCTCATCTACATAAACAAAATATTACCTTATCAAATTATAGAAGTATTATTAGAAGAAGGTCCTATTATATTAAACCACATAAAATAAGGAAGAATGAATTTCCAACATGTGAACATGAGGCCACAAAAATCTGTGATCTGTGCTATCCTTTAAGGAAATATCTGCAGTCAGAAACTAAGGTTCTGGCTTCCAGTTTGGAACTCTGTCCCCCAGAGAGAAGGCCAAAATGGTCAGAGGCTGGAGTAGATATGACAAAACTTCTCTCTCTACATCGGGAAAATGGTATTTTGTTCCCAGATATGCTTCTAGGTGGTCTCACCTAGAAAATCATGCCGTGAACAGTTCAGGACAGAGTGATGTTATGTGTGGATACGAGGTGCCCCTCTCCCAAAGCTCACGTGAGGCAAGACAAGAATTTGGGTAAAATGATTGGGGTATAAGAACATTAGCCTTATCAGTGTGCTAGTCTCCTGATAGGGATTAGCTGGTGATTGCAGCAGGTATGATGTGACTGGAAGAGGTGGGTCCTTGGGGGCATGCCTTTGGGATATATATTTTGTCCTTGTTGACCAGAGCTTTCTGCTTCCCAGTTCCATGTCTCCAGCTGCTTTCCTCCACCACACTCTGCCTCCATGCTGTTCTGCCTGACCTTGAACCCTGAGAATTGCAGTCAGCTGTTTATGGACTAAGACCTCTGGAACCCTGAGCCTCCAAATAAATGTTTCCCTTCTAAAATTGCTCTAAGCAGGTCTTTGGTCACAGCAGTGAAAATGCAGACTATATTAGTGCATATAACCGATATGAGATGAAATAAATTTGTGAAACTCAGATTCTCCTGAATTCATTTATTGGCATAGCATTGTGGTTTTTTACAAGTCACCGTGACCTGATTAAAATCAAGAATCAGGGAAAAAAGGTCAGAAAAATAACAGAGTATACTTTCAAAAGATCCAGGTTCAGAAAACTCTTAAAATGCAATGTGAAAATGCAAAAATATACCCACACACGCATATTTATATTGTAATTCAATGCAGCGCTACAATTCTAAATTCTACCTGTTTGACTGTTAATATAGAATTACACTAAGAAATGAGATTTGACAAAAATTAATTTGTAGGAGACATTCTAAATTGTATTTTACTAGATAGAATTAGAGGGGAATGTTGTATGTCTAAGCCGTTAGCAGATAGGAAGCTAAAATTTGTTATAATTTCGATTAATTTTTATATCATGTTTGTTTGGAATGGAAACTTATATAAAATGCTCAGAGCATTCTCTATTAAATTAATTCTTTTGCTGGACATGATGGCACATGCCTATCATCCCAGCAGTTTGGGAGGCTGAGGCAGGAGGATTGCTAGTTCAAAACCAGTCTCAGCAAAAGTGAGACCCTAAGCAACTCAGTGAGACCCTGTCTCTAAATAAAATAAACATAGGACTGGGGATGTGGCTCAATGGTTGAGTGCCCCTGAGTTCAACACCTGGTCCCCCCAAAAATTGGAAAAAAATAATTCTTATATTTTGCAAGTAAACGTATGAATAGCAGAGTGCTGTAATAACACATAACCAAACCCCAAGCTAACGATGTACACAGGGTTCTTAGGATTCTTTGTGAAATGTTTATCTAAAAATAACTGAAGGTTACTTTTAGTGTCTTGAATTTGTTTTTTTTTTCAAACATTTTAATTAGTGATAAATGTTCATTGGAAATATTTTCAATGTAAGAAATACATTTAAATTTTAAGTGGTTATGTCTTAAACCCATTGAAAGTTGTTCATATGCAGGTCTTAAAAACTAATTATTACAAGTAATAATTGTCTGCAAGAAATTTTCACATATATATAAAACTTCCATATATATTATATGTATGTAAATACATTCATGACTTTCTGTGTAGACATAGAGGACAATGAAATTATTTGATTCTCAACATTTAGCTGATTGTCATCTCTAATTTTTCACCTCAAGCCACATTAGAGGACTTAGATTTTTTTCACTCTGTCCTATGGTGACTTTGATGCAAAGTGGGCAATTTCGTGGGAATACATTCACAATGCCATCTATTGTTATAGAGACTAGTTTGATTTATGAATCAGAATTTCTGCTTGATAGAAACCAAACTTGAATCAACTTGAGGAGAGGGGGACGAGTTATTGAAAATAAACCCTCTATGATACATTCCTCCTCCGTTACAGAGGGTCTGCACAGTCAGTGGTGAGAGGGCTGGGACAGAAGCACAGGAGAGATACCTGGATGCAGGGCTGAGGTGGCAAAAGGAGAGCCTCTCACTCTGTCACGTGCATGTTCTCTCTTCCTTCCTTCTCTCCCCCTCTTCCCTCTGGCACATTTGGCTTGATTTCCTTTGAATAGAAACTAAATTTCTCTACATGACAGTAGACAAGGCTTTCAGCGGCTTTCAAGACTTGTAGTTCACAGCTCCTAGTCTTTATCATGGAGAGGGGATTGTCCATTCTGAAGTTCTGGGAGGAGAAGAAAGCAGGACCCAAAAGATGTATGAATCACTGCTCAAAACTTACAGTCAGAATTTAGACTCACGACCAAACATAGCTGCAAGGAAGACTTAAAAAGTTGTCTTATCCAGGGCAGCCATGTGTCCACATAAATTTTAAGGACTCTATTAAAAGAAGAGTCTATGAATATTAAAAGACAACTAGCACTCAACAAATAAGGCAAAAAGACATGATAAAAAAATTCTAGCATGGACAGATCGATGTAACTGGAGTAGAATCAGACAAGGACCGAAAGGGCGAGGTAGCTGAAAGAAGACATGGGTTGTGGAAGACGTCCTTCTAAAAAATGTACTGCCTTGTTGCATCAAATAGGGCCTTTACTTTCAAATTGTTTTCCAGACTTATTTAGTGGCTCATTAAAATTCAGACTCAACCAATTTTGTTTGGGTTTCTTCAATTGTTTGATAGATTTATTGGAAGGTTAATAAGTGTGTTTGTCAAGGAATCCAACAACTCATTTACTTTCAGAGAGAATATTGTTCGGTTTATAATAATCCCTGAATTTCTTAAAGTTTATGATTAAGGGATTTAAATAATGTGTTAGATCCTGCCAGTTGCGTCACTGTGCATCAGATGAAAAGTAGGACATTAGAAACCTGGAATATGGTCTCCACCACGTCAAATGCTACCCTAGTGAGGCTGCGCTGAGGGCCTCAGCCTATTTAAGACTGGGAGCAGCTGGGTGGTCCACCAGAACCTGACCCCATCCTCTTTTCAATTGATCCCCTCATTCTGTACAAATTGCAGAAAAATGTCACCCCTCCCTGATAGATATCCAAATCAGAGACACACCCCAAACACTTGTCAGTTTAGAAGCATCCCCCATGCAGTGCCCAGGATGTTTTTTAGGGATGCTTCTATTATGTCCACCTAAATAACTTTCACATTTTAATTCTGATGAGTAATCCTTTGTATCACCTCCTGCCAAAATATCTATTCTATGTTTTAGCTGGGAGCGGATGGCTGCCACACAGCTCAATGGGGAGCATGGGTATTTTTAGTGCTTGGTGGAAAAGACTTACATAAAGAGCAACTCTATTCACCCTTTTGGGATCTTCTTATGTAAAGACCTGGCATGAGTGTAAGGTATTATTATGACTATAAAAGCTCCTCAGTCTGTAATCATAGGAAAGGCAGTACTATGGAGAAATACCACGCAGTTGCATGGCAACTGAACCCTCGTGGAGTTGGTTACCACGCAGAGGAGTTATTATGAGTGCTTCGGAGCAGCACAGCCAGAAGAGTGCCTGGACCACACGCAGGTAAACACCCACCTGTTGTCCAAGGACATTTTCTTCTGCTAATTGGATGGAACTGAAGATGAAGATGAAGATATGGTTTTGCTTCCCTGTGCAAAGCCTGAATACCAGGGAAGGGTGCTTCGTTGGACAGTTTTCTAGAGCCATTTTCCTTGAGTGAAAATGAAAAAGCAGATGCATTGTGAAGTGTCAGCAACGATGGGAAATCCACAGCGACAGCTTGTGCCCAATCCAGATGATTCTAGAAATACAAATGTGCTCTCCTGACTTCTAACATGGGTGTAAGATCTCAAGGTCATATCTTATTAAAAAACAAAGCCTAGGTACTTTAATTGGCTAATTGTTGTGCCTGCCAACACCTTTTCTCTCTTTACTATTAAAAACAGTCCGACCTTCTTTGAGAACAACTCTTTCCTCACTATCTAAACCTCTCCTTTGGGTAGGGCTGAATCCAACCTGCTGCAGGGATGGGTTGGTGATCCAGATCTAGCCAATGGATATATTTTGTTTCCCCGGTAACACTGAGTTTGGCACAGGCTTGAGCAAGTGATTCAGCCAAGACAATGAGACTTTTGGAGCTTCTGATGGAACTTTGGGAAAGGGGAGTTCTTTTCCTGCAGGGCTGGCTCAGTCAGCTCACCAGGGGAGGCTGGTGGCCACCTTTCCTCCTGTGGACTTAATCGACCCAAAGTACAGACAGCATAGAGGAATGTAGAGCCATAAAACTCAGGAGACAGACTGCCAATTGTCTCATTTTAACCCTTGGATCCAGTTAGGGCAAAGTCCATCTGCAAACTTTGACCATATGCATACATGCACCCACACACATACGAGTGTGCACATGTGTATGTATGCATGCATGTATGTGTATACTCAAATAATATAATATATATTCTTACATATTATTGCATATGCATATAATACATATATGTTATTTTAAATGTGAACTAGTTTGAATGATGTTTTTGTCATTTCTAGTGAAGTTTCCCTATCAATATTCAATGTGTACTCAGGCACTGTGGAATTTATATGCGCTGCCTTCCACTAAGTAGTTGTATGAGCCAGGGCAAGTTAATGACCTTCTGTGTGGTGAGCATAAAAATAGTAGCTTAATTCATGGTGTTGTCAGTGTTAAATAAACAGTACATGTGAAGAACTACCCAAGTGTTCGGAATAAAAGGTCAGAAGAGGTACTTGCAATTTGTTCAAGATCTGCACAGGTCTCTGTATGACATGAGTGGAGTATGCAGGTACACAGAGAACATGACCCTCTTGGGGATACTCTCAATCACTCATATTCTACAGAGGGTCACTAGTTCTCCAGTTTCATTTAACCTCAGAAACATTAGTTCACCTAACAGGTCCAGAAAATTCCTATCATTCGGAGCTCATTGGAGCACCACAGGAAGGCAGTGTACACCATTACTATTCAAGGAACTTGTAGAGCAATTGGACCATGCGATTCAGGAAACAGACTGCCATCTGCCTCATTCATCACCTGGACTGCCCTGGGACAAAAATTCCATCTGCCAACTTTGTCATTAGGTGTATATCTTCGTTTTTCTTTTAAATTTAAACTAGTTTGGATTAAGCTTCTGTCATTGGCAATAAGATGTCTCATACCAACATTCAGTGTGAGTTAGAGATTTCAAACTTAACCCCTCCTCTCAATCCTGTTCCCACTAAGCACATTTCTCTAAGATAACTAACTTAATCTTGGGTCTTCAGGACCCTGGAGAGTCTTCTGATGCAGTTTTTTGCTCTGTCATCCAAAATTTCCCTAATAAAACACCAGGTACAGGGATGCATGTTTGAAAAGAGAATGAGATAAGAGAAAGAAAAGAGAAAACATAAAACCCAAATTAGTATCTCACTGTATTGTCCTTAAAAGAGCTAATATCCACTGAATTCTCACCCACTATGCTGCGCACAGAAGCTCTTCCCTTAGTTTGGAGTAAGTTCATGGAGCCTTTGTTATTTCAGCAATCTTTTCCTGTCATCTCCAGGCCAGAAGAAATACCTACTAGTTCTCTTTATTAAATGGTTGGGCTCAAACACCTAAATAACCATTTATATTTTAACAGCTTTGTAACAATTTGAAAATACTGATGCACAAATAAGATTCAAAAACAAGATATTCTCATTCCAATATAAAATATTCATAACAACTAAAGTGTGGTATACAAATATTGAGCGTCACACGATTTCTTAAAATTTAACACCACTGTGCTCCTTGATTACCAACCTCAGCTCCTGCTCCTCATTGATTTTTGCATGAGACTTGCCTTTTTATTACCACCAACACCCAGCTTCACAAAACTACGATGGCATCAGAGTCAACATAGTGCGATCTCATGCTGAAACAACAGAGTGGCTAGCCTGTGTGTCTTGTTTTCCTTCAAAACTCCAAATATTCTCCCTGTGAGTTTGTACCTGCTTGCTCTCAGGGTGTTCAGCACAGCTTGGGAGCCATCATGCTCAGTCATTTCCAAGGGTTGCCTTGTGTTCTCCCTACACAGTCCTGTGAGGACAGGGACTTTCAAAGATGAGGAAACCTGATTTTCAGGTTTAGTAGCTCATTTAAATCTAAGTAAGAACAGGGGAAAACGGACAAGTGAGTTAGGGTCTTCAAAACCCCTGCCCTCAACCACTCCTTGCCAATGGCCAAAGAAAGAAAACAATATGCTTTTATTTCACACGATTTTGTTAATTTCATGCCTTAATTTGCTCAATCATTCATAAAATATTCATATTCAGTGCTGAGCTTGGGGCTGGAAATGAGAGTGAGCATGACCTGAGAAAGCCGCAGGGACAAATAAGGGCAATACAGTTCACAGACATGTCATCACAAGGTTGTCCTGGAGTACGTCATGTGGCACAAGACTGCATGGGGTGGCCATTGAATCCTAGGTGATAGAGAAGTAGTCAGGTGCCATCATGTTGATGGTTCATAAAATGCCATCTCCCGCTGAAGCAGTGATAGACACAATGGAATAAAACGGCAAAAGACCTGAGACTGTCTGGGGAAAAGGCAGCCCAGGGAACACGGGAGGCTGGAGGAGGGAGACAAATGTAGATTGGGGGCTGAAGAGCAAGGAAGGAGTCAGACCACCAGCATTTTTCTGGAAATCCAACCCACAAGGTAATGTTCATCCAAAGAATGATACGGATCCTGGAAGGATGCCTCTTACATGGATCTCAAGGTAGTTGAAGAACACTTCTTTGGATGTCAAAATGAACAATTGTGTAACATTTTTGCAAAGTCCTGCTGCTTCAAAAGAAGAAAAAAAAACCATCAAAAAGTGTTTTGCTTCTTGAGTGTCTGTGTCTTGAGGAGTCACTGCTGTAGGCAGCAGAAGTTTGCGTTCTCACCTCCTATGATGACCTTCCTTAAGCAACTTTAGATCAACCTAGCTTTCTTTAAAAGACAACATACGTACTAACTTCACTTCCTGTTTCTCCATTTGGGGAGGCTGGAGAAAGAGGACAGGTAAAGATGAAGACTATGCTTCTGATCCAGGTGTTCCCATGACCCTGTCTGACAGAGCAGGGTTTCAAGTAGCTGCCAGAAAGTGGAGGTAGAACAATGAGTTTGTAACCTGAGCAGCTCCTATTAGTGTTCTGAACAGAAGCCCATGTGACTTATGTTACACTTTTCTGTCAAAGAAGCACAGCCTGGCAGACAGGGTGGAGCTGAAATAAATATGCATGCCAAAATCTATTCAAGGAGAGAACAAGGTTGTCTCTACTCAAGGGTAGAATTGGCTCTGTTTCAATTCAAACATACCATAAAAATGCTTAATGATGCATTTTCACAAGGCTTGCCCATCAAAATCCCCATGTGCCCGATCTTACAATTGCAAAGCTAATGGATCACAGTTTGGAAAGAGATTTATTACCAAATTAATGGGGAAATGGCCAGATACCAATAATGCTTATAATATATCGAGCATTTACAACGTGCCGAGTCCTGTATGAAATACTTGACGTGCACAGCTCAAGTCTCAAATGACTCTGAAGAGTAGATATAAGCTCTCCCAGATCCACAAACAGAAAAGTGAATTGTTAAGCATCAATCATTATGTTAGTGGAAGAAACAGGATTGGGATTCAAATATGGAAAAACTAAAGTCAATAGTCTTAACCACTTTTTTCTTTCTCCAAACAGCAACAAATCATTTTCAAAAACATTTGTGTTTTGCTTTTTGACATGATACCAAGAGATTTCAGTGTTCAGGACCTAATGAAACTCTGATTTTGGAGTTGGTTAGGATCCCTGCCTCAGTGGCCAGCACTCTTGAGTCAGAGAGAAGGCAGATGGGCTGATCCTTTTCAGGTTGTTTCCTGATGACCTACCTGTGAGACAGATCCTGCAAGGGTGGATGCGATTGGAAACTCTGCATATCAATCATCCCTTCCTTAGAGGTTTTAGACTCCCCAACTAAAAGGCTTCACTAAACTTTGTGTAAAGGCCCCTGGCCTCACAGGGGCAGCAGCACAGGGAGCAAGCAGTTCTAACTGCATTTCTGCAGTAGTCGGACTTTTCTGATTACCAGCACAGAGATATTTCCAAATAAATATGAAAAGAAACAAATTCATCCAATGAAGAATATGCATTTTATGATTTGGGTTTTCATTCTGGAGAAAACATTAGAAAGAAATTTTTAAGCCACCCATAACATTATTTATGTATCAATACAGTTCAAAACCGGTCATAATTTTGGCAAAGATTTAGAATACTGGTTTACCTTTAAAATTAGAAAGGAGAAAAACAACTTTATTATATCACTCATCAAGATATAACAGTCATAGTTAAAGGTGTATCTGTATTTTAACCAGCCTTTTTACTAAGCACCAACTAACAGCGGCGTTCCTCATAAATAAAAGAACATAGCAAATGGCAGGAAATAAACACCAACTACCAAGTGAAATGCACCAAATAAGTTCTTATACATGTTGAGATAGACACATTAAAGTATAAACTAGTCACAAATAAATCAAATATAATTTTTTAAAAAACTTTTTCGGGTGTATTTTTGACTTTCAGAATTTTAAGACAAAATTTAAAAAGTTGTCTTGGGCATCAAAAAAATTGGCCATTGTGTATACAAAATGTTGTTTTTATGGGGGTAAGGGAGGACCTACAGATACTGAAGCAAGAGCTGTGGACAGGCAGTTAGTGCAGAAATAGGGAATCTGGTCAAATTGAGGAATGGAGGCCATCAGAGTCTGGGAAGTTGGGGATGCCACTGGGAGATTGGAATGTCAGTGTCTCCAGAGCCCTTTTGATCACCAAGGTTACCTGCTTAACTGCCCCTCCCCAAAAGCTGCAGGCAGGGAGTTGCTAATTAATGCCTCCTGGGTCCCCACCTGAATCTCCATGTGGCCCTTCCCCCTGCCATTCGCACCTCACCTTTTTGCCATGTCACCATGGCCATGTAGACAGGAAGGGGAGAGAGATAAGGATCAGAGGAAAGAGCAGAACAAAGAAGACCCTAACCTATAAAAGATGTAGGGTACTTTCACTTCTTGGGGATTCTAGAACATCAGCCATGGCCCCCCTTCTCCCTCCCGGGAAAAGTTTGTAATACTACTTTTAAATAAAACCTGCTTAATATGCTTGCCTTGCCACACTTCTCTGGTGTTATACTTCAACAACCTGAGGAAGCAGAACTCCTCACTGGTAAACGGTGGTGGTAGCAATACCTGGAGGATAAAGAGAACTCTTGAGGTTTCTATTTAGGTGGGTTTATTTTTATAATCCATACCTAATAAACTCTATATTTGGTTAAAAATAATTGTATTTGTCTATGAAATCTTTTAAAATGATATTAATTGATTCTGAATGTGCTATAGCTGTCATGGATGGGAATAATGTTCATTTAGTAAATATTCAGTCCCCACTCCTTCTTCCCTACTCCAGTGACCTTGGGTGACTTGGTCATGCTACTTGCAAATGTAATGCAAGTGAAGACGTGGAACATGACTTGCCTTCATGTACTTCTTGGATGACCATGAGAAAAAGGAGCCTCAGTAGCCACTGCCTCTTTTCAAAGAGGGCAGATTCAACCCAAATCAGCCAGGCTGGTGTGCACCCTTCTGAAACAGTGCCCTTAGAGGTGACCCACAAACCTACACGGGAGAAGTCCAGCACATGCTGTTGCATTCTGATATGGTTTGTTAGAATGGTCGTATTCAACACCCACCTCAGTCCACACCCAAGCAGTTCTGGCAATTTGTCCTAAAACAAAATCTACCTGATGGTGGTTTTAAAGGTTAATTTGCTATTCTGTCTCTAGTCAGTACAAAATTTCCACTTCAGAGGCCCCTCTCCATTGGTGAAATATTTTTTTTTCTGATTCTGTGGGTTCAGCATCTAAAAATACATGTAGGGCACCCTCACCCAGCAGGAAAAAGAGGGATTGGACCACCTGCTTCTGCAATGCTCAGCATATCAGTGTGGACAGGGTTCAGTTCAGGTTTGTTTGCAAACAGCTGATTGTCCACATGCACTGCTGGAGACCACGTGGCTCTGATCTCTGATGTTGGTGGTCCAGATGCTCACATCTTGGTAGTAGCTCTCTCATTTTTTGTATTGTCCACTTTCATATTTTGATACATTCGATTATAGATCAGAATGCCTCAAATAGGCTTCTGTGAGGCATTCTCATAGAGCTGAGGTCTTGGAGGCCCAGCCACTTCTTCTAAGCACATCCATAGTCCCTTTTTGGGAACATGACAAAATTTAAAATATTCACAAATGACATCTATGGTCTACTTTCCAAACCCAGGGGAAACTGTAAACACTGTCAGAAATTGGACTATGGTTTTCATCTTCTCCTGACCAGCCGCACCCCTGGTATATCTCTTTGTCCTTCCTTCATACTAAGAATCGCACCTTAAATCTCTGATAGAATTATCCAAATTTATTCATTGCTCTTCACTATCACAGTAAATTTAAACAAGGAGGGTCACAGCTGGGCTAATGCAGAGGAGAGTATTTACTCATCGCTAAGGTAAAAATCAAGATTTCAAGACCCTTTATTCAACTGGATATGTATTTGGAGAGTTGGATAGGAAATACAAATTTTAGGATATAGAAAAGAGTATTTAAAGTAACTTAGAGAACTCAGTGTGTATGTTCTCAGTTGTTTTGTATATTAGATGGTCAAAGAAGTAGCTGAAAGAACACAGCAATCAATATGTTATATTTCAAGTTATTGTTACAACGTTTCAAGTTACTGATCTCATTTTGCTATTAAGTGAATGCATCCAAAAACTAAATCTAATTGACAGATTGAATTTGAATTGTTAGAATATCATTTACAGAATGTAAGATCCATGAGAATAGGGATTTTGTTTTGATCACTGCAGGGGAAAATGCTATCATGATCTTTAAAAAGAAAAAAAAAAACAATATTACTTTATTAAGTCAATATGAATAAGCCAAAATGTTTTTCCTCCATTTGATTTTGACTTCGAAATATCTGACAAATTTGGGAACAACTTGAGGAATATAACCTGAATGTTATACTTTTTTCTTTTCATTTTAAGTGTTTTATTTAGCTAAGCACATCTCTTCTCCTTACTAGGAAAATGTAAAACGTCAGGCATCATGCATATATGTCTAGCTCTTTGTTATTCAAATTCCCATGTCATTTTCTTTAGACTTAGGTGTGAGCTTCATTAAAAATTAACATATTCATCCCATTTAATAGTTTCTATTCATAAAAAGTAAATAACCCATTTTCAATAACAAAATTCACAAGGTCCTTTTTTCTTCACCAAGTTCAAAAAAGCAGAACTATTTTCGAATAATACAGCTGTAATTTTCATAAAATGCTTTCCAGGAAAATCATTTGACATTGATTCATAGCTTCAATCACTTGACAACCTGTGTAGCAACTTCACTTTGAAATAGAAAATAGGTTGTCGAAAGCTTCGCCTAATTTCCTATGAAATGTAAGAAGTCCAGCTCTGAAAAAAAAGTTTGAAAAGGTGACTTCATGGATGTAAACAATTACTATTGATTTAGACACTTTGAGAGACAAACATTTTAGCATTTAGTGAAAAAAAACAGAATCTAGCATGGATTCTTCTGATCCTCTCGTTTTTTGTCTCTCTGCCCCTCAAGCTATGAAGATTGCCAAGACAGGGGAGGAGTGGAGGAAATCAAGCCTCATTTTTACTTCTTTCTTTATTCTCTTCTCACATATTAGCCCTAAACCTGGATTGAGAAGAGAAATGCTATTTTTCAGACATTAGAGAGGGCAAAGTCAGGGGTAAGTTGCATTATAACGACCTCCTAGTTACTCTTAAGGAGTAAAATACACATGCCTCATTCACATGGTGGATTTGGAGTAGGCACTCACATGTATATTCATCCCCATGGTAAAGATTTATGTAATCTTCATTTTTCAGCAAGGATGATTTGTATAGTGACAAAAATTATCAACGGAAATTAGCTAAAACAACACTGGAATTTTCTCTGTAAGGAGATAATCCTCCACAGATTTCCTGTGTTCCCCTATCTGATGAGCAGAGATGTTGACTGCCTTTCTTCTAATCTGTCTTTTCCAAGCATAGTAGGTGACCTTGGAGGAGAGACAGTGTTTTCTTCCCTCCAAAGTAAGAAGCAGGGTTGTTTAATGTACAGAGCAGTAAAGATAACATCTCCATTATCAGCAAGAGGAAACAGGCTGTTAAAATTACTGCCAATTATAAAGACTTGGGTTCCCTAAGCTAAGGGTTCTTTTCCTGTAACAACCCACTGTGAGAGCCTGTATCATGTGGTCTTCATCATATCACGCTAGAGTTATAGGCTCGGGAACAGTGCAAATAATCTACTACTGCTGCTTTAAGAATTAAAACATCTGTCATTGCATATACTCAGGAAGCTCATGCCTATCCGTACCTATAAAACCATAGCAGACAACTTGTTGGTTTGCAAAAAGATGCTTCATAGATCTTGATATTCTCATAAACTAGTACAGTCTCCAGGCACATACATCAAGGCTCCAGTGCTGCTTCTCAGAGATTTTTCTTATTCTGCCTTGTTATGTTTTGGCTTCTGTCTTGTTATGATAGTGAGGTGGCTGCAGAAGTTCCAACAGGAGAATTAAGACTTGACACTACGCACCAAAAGGGAGAGAGAGCACATTTCTAAATAATTTTAAACTCAAGAAAGAACACAAGCAATAATAGATGTTGGCATGGCTGTGGGGAAAAAGGCACACTTTTACATTGCTGGTGGAGTTGCAAATTGGTGCAGCCACTCTGAAAAGCAGTGTAGAGATTCCTCAGAAAACTTAAAATGGACCCACCTTTTGACCCAGTTATCCCACTCCTTGGTTTATGCCCAAAGTATTTAAAATTAGCATACTTCAGTAATACAGCCACATCAATGTTTATAGCAGCGCAATTCACAATAGCTAGACTGTGGAACCAACCTAGATGTCCTTCAACAAATGAATGGGTAAAGAAACTGTGGTATTTATACACAATGAAATATTATTCAGCCATAAAGAAGAATAAAATTTTGGCATTTGCAGTTAAATGGATGTAATTGGAGAGTATCATGCTAAGTGAAATAAGGCAATCCCCAAAAAACCAAAGGCCAAAGGTTTTCCCTGATAAGTAGATGATGATATAGAATCGGATTGGGAAGGTGAAGGGTAAGAGAAGAATAGAGGAACTTTAAATTCTGTCGAGAGAAATGAGAAGGAGGAGGGGACGGGGGTATGAAAAATGGTGGACTAAGACATCATTACCCTATGTACACGTATGATTACAGGAATGGTATGAATCTACATCGTGCACAACCATAGAAATGAAAAGTTGTACCCCATTTGTTGACAATGAAGTCTGTAAAATGCAGACTGTAAAAATAAAAAATCAATAAAAAATTAAATGTGAGTTAGCATGAACCCAAAAAAAAAAAAAAAAAAAAAAAAAAAACTTTCCCAGAAGGCATTCTTTCCTTGTAATTTATCAGCCAGTGAGATAGAAATGATTGGCAATTGTTTATGTGTAAACATGACAGCCAGGAGGTGTCCAGACATTTGGTCAAACATTATTCTGGTGTGCCTATGAGATTGTTTCTGAATGAGATTAACATTTGAATCAGGATTTTGAGTAAAACCAATTGCCTCCTCAGTGACAATAGGCCAATCAACTGAAGACTTAACCAAAAGACCAAGCAAGATGGAAATATTTATGCCTACACACTTGAAGTGAGGCATTGACCTTTGATCTTTTTTAGTCTTTGGATTCATACTGGAACATCAGCTCTTCCTGGGTCTTGAGTACGTGTTTTTTGGACTGCAGCTTACACTAGGGCTCTCCTGTTTTCAAGGCTTTGGATTCAGACTAGAACTTCCACATCAGCTCAGGAATCTAGCTTGTTAGCTGCAGCTCTTGGACCTTCTCAACCTCCATGACTTCTGATCTGATTTCTTATAAGTCTAGATAGACTGATGGACAGACATGTGTGTACATGTATGTGTCAGTGATGTGTATATGTGTATATACATGCCTGTATATTTGTGTGCACACATCCTATTTGTATCAATCAGCTTTATATCATTGTGACAAATACTAGAGAGAAACAATTTAATGGAGGAAAATTTTGTTTTGGTTCATGGTTTTAGAGGTTTCAATTGACTGGCAACTGGTTCCATCGTTTCCTTGTCTGTGGTGAGGCCATACGTCATGGTGGAAGAGTGTGGTGGAGCAAAGCTGCCCACCTCATGGCAGCCAGGAAGGAGAGAGATAGAGAGAGACACGGACAGAAAGAGAGGGAAAGGAATGGGCACACAATATAGTTATCAGAGGCATACTTCCACACACCCATTCCCTTCTACTAAGTCCTGCCTCCTACAATTTTTTCCCACCTCCTGGTAGTTTATCCAGCTACGAATCCATAAATGGGTTAATCCATTGATGTGGTTTTGGCCCTCATGATCTGATCAACTCTGAACATTGCTGCCCTGGGGACCAAGTCTTCAATACATAAACATTTAGGAGACATTCCAGATCCCAACCATAATACTATTGATCTTGTTTCTCTAGAAAATTCTGACTAATACATACTCCATATATTTTCTATTTTTCCCTCTCCCTATTTATCTTGGGTTGGTAGAACATTTCTGAATTTTGCTTCCAACTAGGTTTCAGCTCTGCAATTTTTTTTTACATCATGTTAGTAGATTTCCAAACCTGGCTATAGAATGTCAATTCCTGGGTGTACCTTTTGCACTTCTGGTCTGTTGGTACCAGGGTCACAAGTTACTCCTCAGTTATTACAAGCAGAGCAGCTCCCTCCCTCACTGGTGGTAAGTATGCATGGTGGTGCAAAGCCGCTCACCTCCTGGTATCCAGGAAGCAGAGGGCAGAGGTAGGCTGGGGACTAGAAGATAGAGTCCTCAAAGACACACCCACAGGGACACCTGAGTCCTGCCTGGAGTTGTGTGTGAGAAACTCAGGAGGAATTCAGGTGGGAAAACAGAGGGTAGAGGAGAATCATTATAAGTTTGCGCATGATTAAAGAGTGATTCTTTAGAAAATATAACATGGAGTCACATGGAGAAAAACAAACAGGTAAGAAACTTCACCCAGAAAAAATGAAATAATCTAAGGTATGAAACTAGACATTGTCACAGCAATGTATGAGAAAGTAGACCAAATCAAAAACAAAAATAACGAATAAGAAAGACAGAGTGACTAAACACCTCAAGTCAGTGAATTATTGAAGTCTCAGTGGAGCTGATGAAAGAACCACATGTACATCAGTCCTGCCATGTTTGTCAGAAATCTCTCCAACCTTCCAGTGTTTCTGGGTTACTCAGATTATTTTGTTTACAACTGTCAATAACCCAACTAAAGGTAGCATAGGCATGGGAAGAAGATCTCAGCTCCTGTGGCTGAGGAGGCCTGCAGCAGAAGCCGTGGCAGCAGGATACAGTAGGGAAGGGTCGGGAATCCATCTGACTTCTGCTCTCAGCTAAGCTCTTTCCAAGGGAGAGTTTTCTTGAACAGTCCTCTTAATGTGGCAACCTGGCAGCTGCAGAATAACATGTTGCTCTCCTTCCAACCCTCATGAAAAGGGATTTCCCCCCTTTCCCTATTGCACTAGCAAAATTCCAGGTGAGCTGATCTGTGTGGAGTGCAGACTGCTCTGGACTACCTGATGTGGAGTGTGGTATAGATTAGTTGTGTAGATGAAGATCACAAGATGATTTCTGGAGCCAGGATCAGGTGATCCCTGTCTCGTCCTCAAAGACTGAGAATTGAGCAATGGTATCCCAAGAATTATCTTGGACAACTTTATTAGAAGATGGAGAATATATACTGAGCAGACCAAAATAAATATGACCCTGTGATTCCACTTCCATGTCTTCATCTTCCTGCTTTAATCTGAAGACATGATGGTTCTTTATTTGACGTTATTTTCTGTGTGATAGAAACTAATAAATCAATGATTATTTCATTGTTGGGCATCAGACCTACACGTGGCTATTTCAAACAAGAGAGTGGAAGCAAGTGCCGTTGTTGACATGTTCTTTAATCCTCATAAGGGTCATTTATCAGGAGGTATTACTAACCTCCTGCCAGCTCTCACCTGCTATTGCTTGCCTGTTAACCCCATGGTTCAGGATCATGCTGATTCCCTCATTTCCCCCCCTCCTGGCACAGGAATATGCCAATCATACTTTTCATTTCTTCTTTCTGATGAAGCTCAGCAGATTCCACCTAACTGGGGCTTTCTCCACTGCAGGTATTGCAGAATGCTTTGATGTAGTCTTATGCTACATTATTCACATGGCGGAAAGTTTTTCTTCCTTACATTTCTCTACCTCTTCTAATTATGTCACCCAGAAAATATCTCTATTTGGACCAAGTGTATCCTTTTAGTATTTGTTTCTCACCCAAGAAAGCAAGGTTCACTCAGATTCCTCAATGACCACTGGTATCTGGCTGAAAGTCCTCAAAATCTTTATAGTTTTATTTTTTATTTTTTTGGGTTGTATAACTGATATCTCTGTTTCAAAAATGACATTTAAAATATAAAGGAGTGCTAAAAATACAATTTTATATGCTTTTACATAAGTAAAAGAAATCAAACATTTTACTAAAATCTTAAAAGTACAGAAATATAAATGTCATGTTATAATGCAAAACTCACTGCAATTTGGAATGATTATAGCTTTGGAAATGCTAGGAAGCTAAAGTGGAACTCTGTTTAGAGGCTTCCCAGGTTGATTTTATTTATAAGTTGGGATCTGTTAATATTTTTTAAAGTTTCCAAGTTGTTAAAGAATGTGTTTAAATATACAATGAATAAGAATCATTGTATGAAGTAATATTTTTGCAATGTGAATTTTAAGACAAGATGATGCTTTATTTAATTAGCCAACAATTAGGGTCTTTGAGACTAGCTACTTTCATATCAGTTTTTTAAAATGTAAAAAAGCATCATGCCAAGGTTCCTTCATGTCAGTGTGATGTGGAGAGTAACCACATTTTCTTAGTTCCAAAATAATTGCTTAGGACAAGCTCTGTGGTGCAGGGGAAAAATGGCCTACAAAACTGAAGATTTGCTTGCAATGAAGGTAGCCAATAGCAGCTCTCATCAATTAACCATGGCTTTGGAGTAGCAGACATGGTTCTTTTTCTGTGCAAAAGACAAACTGATTATAAGAAGTTCCTTCAAACTCTAATAACTTAATGGTCATTACCTCACTGGGGGACAACATAGATGACAATGACATATGAAACACATATTTCCCTAGGTCCAATAAAAATGGAATATGTGGATATGAGTCAGAAGTTATGTACTGATCTCCTATATAGGATTTCAGTAAATCTAGGATTTTTGTTCTACTACAAACAGGCAATTAGTGCAGCTGATCACAAGTGTAAAAGTACTCATGCTAAAAAAGAAGCTCCTTCTCCCTTGACTCTAGACCACGGCTATTAGCTTCAAATTGGACTTAGAAAATAGACTTCCTAATGAAATTTCCCTCAAATTTACTCATGTTCATTAAAAAAAGACATTTGTTTTCAGAGTGCCCCTTATTTCCCTCCTAAATGAAAGAAATAAAAGTTACAGACCAATAAAAAGAAGTATGGTGGTTGTAACACAGCAGTAAAGAAACAATAGAGGCGAAGAAAGGGGACTGAGCTTCTCCAGTTGGAGCATGACTGACTGGGCAAACGCACACAATCAAACCTCAGTTGAAACAGGTAACCTACTTCCTACCATTTCAGTCCAGTTTCAAAAAGATCTAATTCATAGGGGCAATATTGTGAGGATCAAAAGTCCAAGGATCTCTGCAGAATTAATACATTTCAGAGTTCAAATTCTTCTTTATTGATGCATTATGATTATTCCTAATCATATGTGGGATCCATGATGACATATTCATTTGTGTACATAACATAATTTGAAATTCTGGTACCTTTCATTTCTCGCCCCCTGATCTCCTTGCTCCACTTTACTGATCTCCCTCCTTTTATTATTATTGTGATTATTATTTTCATTACTGCAATATGGTTACATATATAAATAATACAAACATATGTTTGTCTGTATAAATGTGTGTGTATGATACATTGTATTATATTCATACATGGATTTAGAATTATTTGGTAGATACCATTCCCAAGTATTTCCCCAAGCCCTCCCATTCTCCCTTCCTCTCTATCCACTTCTTCTATTCTATTAGTCTCCCTTCTATTTTGTGAAATCCCTTTCTAATGCCTTTTTTTAACTTTAGCTTCCACATATGAGAGAAAACATTTGACCCTTGACTTTCTGAATCTGGTTAATTTCCCATAGGATGATGATTTCCAGTTCTATCCAATTCCCAGAAAATGACATAATTTCATTCTTCTTTATGGCTGAGTTGAGTTCCATTGGGTATATGTACCATATTTTCATTTCCAATTCATTTGTTTGCTGATCCAATAACTTTACTATTGTATATTTCACTACTATAAATATTGGTATTCATGTATTATTGTAGTATGATGGTTTGAGTTTTTCTGGAAAAATACTCAGTAAGATAGCTGAATCTTATGGTGGTTCCATTCCCAGTCTTTAGAGGAATCTCCACACTGCATTCCAAAGTGGTTGTACTAATTTGTAGTCCCATCAACAATGAGTAAGTGTAGCTTTTACTCCACATCCTCACCAGCAATTATAGTTAATTGTGTTCTTGATGATTGCCATTCTAACTGAAGTGAGATGGTTATTATATAGTTTTGATTTACATTTCCCTGGTTGCTAAGGATCTTGAGCATTCATATATTTATATTTCTTTTGAGAAATGTTTGTTTAGATCATTTGGCCATTTACTGATTGGGTTATTTGTTTTTCAAGTGTTAAGTTTTCTGAGTTCTTTATATATTTTTGATATTAATTCCCCATCAGAAAAGTAGCTAACAAATATATATTTTTTCCATTCTGTAGGTTTTTTCTTCAAACTCTTGTTTCCTTTGCTCTGGAGAAGCTTTTAATTTGACAGAATCCCACTTGTTACTTTTGGTTTTATTTCTTGAGATTTAGGGGTCTGGTTAAGAAAGTTGGTGCCTGCAACAGTATGTTAGAGTCATGAGACTTCGTGTTTTTTTCCTAGCAGGTACAAAATTTCTGGTCTGTTGCCTAAGGTTTTTTTTTAATCCATTTTGAGTTGATTTTTGTGCAGGGTGAAAAATGGAAATCTAGTTTCATTCTTCTATATATGGATATCCAGTTTCCAAACACCATTTGTTAAAAAAGATGTCTTTGATATATGTTTTTGGCAGCTTTGTTGAGTTTCAGAATACTGTACCAATGTGGGTTTTTCCTTTGTCTTTTCTGTTTTATTCCATGGGTCTTCATGTCTGTTTTCATGCCAATACCATGTTATTTTGTACTGTTGTTGTTTGCTTGTGTATTAATTTAATTCTATAGTATAATGAGAGATCAGGTATTATGATATCTCCAATATTGATCTTATTGCTCAGAATAGCTGTGGCTATTTCTCCATATGAATTTTAGGGTCTTTTCTTCTTCCATATGAATTTTAGGACTTGTTTTCTTGTTTGGTCATGATTTCAGACGTTCTTGATTTGTACATATATTGAAATAGAGTGATTCTTTTCTATTTCTGTGAAGAACATCATTGGTATTTTGATGGGTTTTGCATTGAATTCATAGATTTTTGTTAATATGGCCATTTTGACAATATTTATGGTCTATCCAAGAATATAGGAGGTCTTTCCATCTTTAAGGTCTTCCTCAGTTTCTTTCTTTAGTATTTTATGATTTTCATTATAGAGTTATTTCACCTTCTTGATGTGATTTATTCACAGGTATTTATGTACATATGTATGTATGTATGTATTGAGGCTACTATGAACGGAATTGTTGTCCTGATTTCTTTCTCAGCACACTCACTATTGAAGTACAGGAAAGCTATTGATTTTTGCATGTTGATCTTATATCCTGCTAATTTGATGAATATTTTTACCAGCTCTGAAAGTCTTCTGGTAGCATTTTTCAGATGTAGTAAGTATAGAATCATGTCATCAGCAAACATAGATGATCTGACTTCTTCTTTTTCAATTTGTATCTCTTCAATTTCCTCATCTTGCCTCATTGCTCTGTCTCAAGTTTCAAATACTACATTAAAGAAGAGTGGTAAGAGTGGACATCCTTGTCTTGTTCCCTATTTTAGAGGAAATGCTTTCAGTTTTTCCCTGTTTGGTGTGATGCTGACTCACTGAGTTCTCTCTACTGTCCCCAGTTTCCTTATCTCTGTTGCCGCTGCAGAAACGTTGATTTAATTCATTCCTGGAGAGCAGTTGTAGACTGTCATCCCCTGACCCACCGTCTTTTCTCCTCAGCTTAACATTCAAATTCTTTAAGCACATTTTTTTAGGTGCATAATTACTATTAAAATGTGGGCTATATATTAAAGCTAACTATCAAGACAAGGTATATGGTTTCCATTAAATACATAAAGTTATGCTATTAATTCTATAAAGAGCAGTAACAACAAAAAGGCCATTATCAAATTTCTGAATTTTGTTATTTAACATAAAATAAAAATAGTATTATCTGTGTAAATTAATAAAAAGCAAATCTTGCAACTCTCTGAGTGATAACGGTGTTCCATAAAAGTCAGGTTCTGTTTTAAATGTACTCAAATCTGGACAATTTAAAGAGGCCTTGGGAAAATAAATTTGAAAATGAGAGAAAAATAAAAAACAGATATGAACATCGTCATGCATTAGAAAAAATAATTACTATTTCTTTGGAAAGCAGAGGAGACTAATTATCATGCAATGAGAACTGTCAAACAGACAAACTTATGACTAGTTCAATAACATTAAAGAGACAAGAAATATGTAGACACAAAATATGAATCAAAACAGGATTGTAAACAAGTCATCAGTAAATAATATTTACCACTTTGAAAAATTGCTGTTTGAGGAAATATTAATTATCAAATTTGACACCAACAGAAAGAAGTAGGGGGAGAATGAAGAGATGTGTAACCACAGGTATAATGGTCTAAAGAATTGTTTCAGTTAAGAGCCTGGAAAAGGACTTTTGTTTTGTACCAAGGATTGAACCCGGTGCTTAACCTCTGAGCAACATCCCCAGCACTTTTTTTTTGGATACAGGGTCTAAGTTGGTTACAGCCTCACTAAATTGCTAAGGCTGACTGACTTTGAACTTGCAATCCTTCTGCCTCAGCCTCCTGAACCTCTGGGATTACAGGCATGCACCACTGCACCTGGCTCAGATGGTAGGCACTGAGTTTCATCCTTAGCACCACAGAAAAATAAATAAAATAAAGTCATAAACAATACATTAAAGGAAAGAAAAGAGAATTTCAGTATTATATAACCTGGGTCAAAATACAATAAAATATTCAAAATTTGCTCTTCAGCATTATAAGACTGCTAAATGACTGATATTTCAACTTGGTAAAAACACTATAAAAGTAGCCTTGAGACTTCTTTGCTTATACAATTCGATGTATAAATATGAAAGTAAAAAATAAGTCAAAGCCATATATGTATGCATGTGTACATATATATCAATACAAATTGCACTGAATGGCGGTCAATAGTCAAGGAAATCTTTATTCAAGAGCATTGTGGTGGAGAGAGAGACTGAACTTTCTCCACTGAAACAAAAACTGGGACTTTGCAAGCTTTGGGATGAGCTAATGAAAAGCAGCAGAGGATGACGGGCATGTGGGGGTGGGGTGCTCATCACTGTGACTATGCCACCTCTGTCTCCTAACTGGGAGACAGTCGTTCTTGATAATCCCATTTAAAAAAAAATGATTCCTAGGTCTTTGACAATTATTTTCCACATCTGTAAAACTGGCAAGAGAGTGTAAAAAGTTTCACATTGCAAAGAGGCAGGGAAAACCTTCAGAGTACAGGGGATATCAGGAGCCTAAGGACAAGAAGCAACTGGTTTGATGACTAGTCAAACCCAGGGGAATGTTAAAACCGCCTTGATCAACACACACACACACAAACACACACACATGTTCATATAAAGGTGATACATTAAAAGTAAGTACATTTTATTTCAGAAAATGGTAAGTGCTCTAATTGTGATAAATTCTAAATGTCTATTCCGGACTTACTGAAAACAAAACACAAAAGCACTAAACAAAACAGAAGTAGAATACTTCTTTTACGTTTTTAAATATTATATCAATCAATGTTCATCAGTGCTTCAAATAGAGGCATCTCCAATCCAATTAAGAATAAAATATGGATATCCACCATCACCATTATCTAACATTCCCTTAGGGTCCTAGACCAGTGCTTCTCATCCTCCAGTCCAGAAACCAGCAGTATCGGCATCCTCTGGGGATTTATTAAATATGCATAACTTGATCCCCACCTGATTCCTGCTGAATCCTGACCTCCAGGAGGTAAAGAGCATCACTCAGTGCTTTAACACATTTTTCCAGTGGTCTTTGTGCATACTATAGCTAGTTCCAAAAAATATTCCATAGCAAGGGCAGGCAGAAAGTTTTCAGTAAAGGAAAAATATTTTAGGTTTCACAGCCATGTGACCTCGGTCACAATGATTTTACTCTGCTGATACATACAGACAGACAAGTTTTAAATGAATGGAATGGCTATGTTCCAATACAAATTTACTTAAGAAAACAGGCTAACTACAAAGTCAGCTATCATGTGAAAAGATGTTCAATATCACTAATCTTTAGAAAATGCAAACAAACCTACTCAGACCCATGTATCCATTTGGATGGCTACTGTCTGAGTACTTTGCCACAGTAGAAGAATTGAAAGAAGAAAGAAAGAAAGAAAGAAAGAAA